>WHSE01000045.1:0-17500 GCA_012295165.1 Asparagus setaceus | reverse complement strand
TAATGACTCACATCCATGCCCACACATCTCACAATTCCAAGAAACACGAAGTTTAGGATGTTAAGCATACAAGCATATCATAATCTCCAATATAAAGAGTTCCAATATACAAACACGAAGTCTAGGATATAACTCACTAAGACAGTCGTCCGCCCTATCCATGTCATCGTCCCGTGATTGCCACCGCGGCTCCATCCCTACGACTGCGTTCCATTGATATCATCCTCATGCTAACACAAAAATAAATGAAATTAGAATATCATATTGTGAGAAAGAGTGTAATCATGCATGTTTTACGTTTGAATACCTACTACTACTCTCCACTACCACCAAATGCTCATGAGAGCCCAAAAGTTCATAATCCGACTTTGCGCACGCAGTAGGAACCCGCCCCGCATGATTTCAATATTTGCCCGAAACCATCGAAAAGTAGCAGAGGGTGGATCACTCGCATAAGCTCCTCTTGAATATCCTCCCACATCTCCTGAATATGACCATCCAAAATATTCATCACCGATGAAACAAGCCGCATCGTCATGAGTGCAATCTTCCCGCTGCATGTAAGAGGGTCTTGAGGGCATTGTCGATGATGCTGAACTAGGAGAGGCCGGAATGGTGTAGACACCCTCCAGCTCCAACTCTCATCCACCCTCCTCCCTTTTGGGAAGTCCACAAACCAAATGGCTCACGCTATAATTCTCCTCTATAGTTAGGGGCCTCGCCTGCAGGCAACAACTCAAGATATGTGTTTTTCGTGAGTCAGCCTAAAAACAAAAAATAAATTTAAGAAATGGAATAAATAAATAAATTTATGAATTGGCATTTTAAATAAAGAAAATATAATTACACTATCAAAAATCACGCTAAGAAGCATTATTGTGAAATGGTGAGATACTTATATTTAGTATTTACTACACCCCGAATGAGAAATTCAAAATTGGTAGGAATGTGTATATATATATGTATTGAATAAAGAAAGTTATGCCAAGCACGATAAATAGATATGTTTACATGCTTTCTTAGCCAATTCGAGCTTTTCTTTCCTATCCTTGTCAAGCATCGCACCCTTCTTAAAGTGAACCATCGCCCTCTTATGCGCTCGAAGGGATATAGGAAGCATTCTAAGATTTACAAAACATATTTATTAGTTTTATTTATCAAATATTTTAGGAAGCGGAGAGAATATATATATAGAATATTAAAATACTTTATACCGTTGTCCTACAAAATTGATCCGCTAACGGGCAAATGAAGTAGTCCCCGCATGATGATCATAATCTTTCTTCCATCTGTTCAGCTTTATTTCTCCGACATTTTTCTTCAACATGAACAAAGAGGATTTTAGTACAATCTTCAATATACAACATTTAGATAAATAACTTGAATCTAATTTCTATTATACATATTTACTCGGTGCTCCTCCCCGCCCCACAATACTATAAGTGCACTAAATGATCCGCTCAAGCCTCTTATCTCGCTTGTAGATCCTCTCCCAGCTCACATCGAAACTTTCATAACATTTCTTCTTTATCTCATGTCTCCACTCTCAAGAGAATGCTTAAACTTTCCCATGTAACCAAATAAAATCCCACCCTACGGGATTATCTTCATGTTGAAATATCTCTAAATATTAACATATAGTTAAGCATGGCCAATTGACGAAAGGTAAAATAATTATAAATAATAGTGAATTTTACCCAAAGATCTCGATATATAGACTGAGGACATCAAAGGGCTGCTCCTCACCTCATAGTAAGGATTCGATTATCATCTGTGATCAAGCATCCAAGATATGAGCTAAAATTGTTAGCCCATTGCCCATTGGAATCCCATTATGTTCCCACCTTACAAGTGCATCTAAAGCCATCCAGGTAACTTTTTTAAAGTCACTTCTCGTCGTCCTTTTTCTTGAATATTTTTCTCCTACAATAAAAAAATATTTGTAGAAGTTATAAATATGTACCACCTTTATTTATTCAACCTTAAGCTCGTAATTCAATTTAAATATCAAAACTCGAAAATAAAAGCAAAAGTGAAAATTGATATAGGACCTTGTTATTGTGGTGCAAGGAATGAGTTTGTTTACATTCTTCTTTTGTCCACATGTGCTCATAATTGTGGATCTAGGTGTGTATGAAAGCATGTTTAGAACTCATAATTGTGATAGTATTGATCCGCTAGAATGGAATCGGTCCGTAATGGTGATAGTGAAGTGCAAAGGACAATGCTCGAGCTTTTGAATCGCCTTTTATGGGTTTGAAGCATCAAACAAAATCAAAGTATTATAGTGAATTTTGTTTCTATTAAAAATTATTATTATTATTTATTATTAATTTTCCAATACTCAAAAATAATTGATTAAACTCACCAAATCATTATCCGATTTCATTTTTGCATCGCCTAATATCTTATCAACTGCGGGGCCCATTCATCCAATCATTTTTGGCCAATTTGTACCTCTCTCTGTCGCTTGAGTCTCAGACTCTCTCAGCATACGCCGGTAAAGGCCCACGCCAACTCGGGAATATATGCATCAAGCAACTACCGAGGATCTCGATATAATGGTACAGAGATGGCTCATCCTCGCCTCACCAATCATTTTTGGCCAATTTGTACCTCTGCCCTTGAGTCAGACTCTCTCGCATACGCCGGTAAAGGCCCACGCCAACTCGGGAATATATGCATCAAGTACTACCGAGGATCCTGATATAATGGTACAGAGATGGCTCATCCTCGCCTCACCTAAAGAAATAAAAAAATAAATTATTATTGTGCATATATCATGAATAATTAATACGAACTTATGTGAAGTTATACCCGATCTCTGGAAGTCTGGTGGCTTTTCCTGGATTGGTCTTGATCGGATTGGCTTCTTCAATGATAGCCTCGCTAATGTTTTAGACATCCGCAAGTTGAATAAATATACAAAATAATATATTATAGATGCAATTTATATTAGCCAAAATAAAAATAAGATGTATTATTACATTAATAAAATTTTCATTTCATATCTCGCTTGTAGGCATCCGCAAGTGAATATACAAAAGAAGATATTACATAGTTGACAAAATGTTTGCATCTCAATCTTCGACATAGTAATACGAGACGCAGCAACTCATATCCGCTATTTCCGATATTTTTGGTCATAGCTTGCCTCTCGATGTTCAATGCAATTAGATCTTGACGAGCCAGATCATCCTTTGATTTATTAGCACATTGCAACAAGGTGGATAAAAGATTATCACAAATATTTTTTCAATGTGCATAACGCCCAAGTTGTGTCGATTTTAGCTCTTTCCAAGAAGGGAGTTGAAAAAATGTCAATTTTGTCCATCCCGAGGGAAATTTTAACGATTTCACCCATCCCTCACCACTTGTGCTTTTCTTCGCTTTAGAATCCTTTTGTTAATACGCAAGATCCTTCCTCCAAGTAAATCTTCGAATAGCTTCTTTCCAAACTCGACAAAGTGGAACCGCCAAGCAAGCGCATAACTGATCTCCACCTAATGGACGCTGAGCATCTCGCTTCTCAAGCATCATCAAAAACTTGCTCTATTTTTTGTTCTCAGACTGTTTTAGGTTCAACCACCTTCATAAACCAATAACAAAATTCTACGATCAGGCCGCAGATAAAGACCTTTGAATTCTCGACCACACACCGACACGATATGTTCCCTTCAGACTAACCCGATAGATTCGCATAGGTCAAAAATCATTAATTGTCCACAGAAAATACCACTGAGTCTAAAAGTCCGCTTTGCGTGGAGTATCATATGTCATAACCTTCTTCACCGAAGTTGTTTTAACTCATCAATTAGCGGTTCCAAAACACATCTATGTCATTACCTGGTGCATGCTTGCCCGGTATCAATAATGAAAGTATCGTATCGGTTGTTTTATGCAAAGCCAAGGCGAAGTTGTATGGCGCTAATACAACAGCCATGTAGACCAACCGAACTCATAAGCCCAAATGGATTGAATCCGCCGCTAGACAAACCAAGTCTAACATTCCTCGCACTCATTCGCAAAACCAAGGATAAGTTCGATCCACATGCTTCCATGCCTCGCATCGACGATGTCCGACTTTACCATCATCTATACGCTCTTCCATGTGCCACCTCATTTGCTTAGCGCTGTCTTTATTCATATACAACCGCTTTTAGCCTAGGTATTAAGGGAAAAGATCGAAGGACCTTTGTCGAATCTTCCTTTGCTTAAGCATAGACCTTGTTGTCCCATGTGTCAATAATTTTTGCGTTGTACCCACCGTGATACTCCACAAACCGACACTCAAGATCTTTGTTATCCTTATAGTAGATGATACAATCATTAGGGCATGCGCCGATTTTTGTAATCAAGTCCTATAATGTAAAACAATCTTCTTTATGCTATCATAATTTCTTAGAATGCTCTTTTCCATTTGGAATCACTTTTCTCAAGAACACAAGTAACATATTAAAATATTTATCTCATTCCGCTTAAGAGACTTTATACGCTAAAAGACGCAAAGATAAATGATAACTCGTGAACTTTGGGCAACCCTCATACGGATCATTTTCATTGTCATCTATTAATTTCATTATTCAAGGCCAACTCATGATCATTCACACCTCTAGCATTTTCTCAGAACCTCAAAGATCCTCGCACCTTCAATTTCATCTATATTAGGAACCTAACATATTAGCAAGCATTGTATGTGTATCATCTATCCTCCCATCTCGACGCATCGGTGTCCGCCATCAATTTCATTTCTTCAAGACATCCTTCCCCATGAAACGCTCAATATTTGTACTCCTCATGAAATCCTCGATATTAAGTGTTTATGTAAATCACTTTTATCCACCAATGCCATATTTTTACACCAAATGCAGGGACAATACATGATATTACTATTTAACTTTCGTGGTCCGCTATATGCATCAGTATGAATTGATTTATTCCATCTTTATATCGACCGCCCCTCCATCTATCAATATGAGGAATATCGATCCATGATTTGCTCGAACTATCCTCATCAGTATGATATATATATATATATATATATATATATATATATATATATATATATATATATATATATATATATATAAATGAAATTAAGCATAATTAGGTAATGTGAAATTTTATTATTAAAGCATCAAATAAACGGTTGGGTGATATTAACTTTTTCCACTACATCAAGGAAATACAAATTATAATAATCTCGAGGGGAATTGTCGAACATAAATTATGTGGGCGTAAAATCTAACGCCATATTTTCAATAAGACACTTTAACTACCGCCATAGAAAATGGACCTATCCCATTAGAAATATAGTAGTGTCTACAACTCTTTTATACTTTATGCTTTTATTTCTTTAAAATTTCTAAAGACTCTATTCAATAAGCCTCGAAGTATTTATGGATGTGTTATCAATGATCGATAATAGATAGATAATAGATCGACACGCAAAACAACATATGCTTATTATACACGGAGAACAATGCGATACATGTTATCGAAATTTTAATGAATAAAATGCATAAAGTATACAAAGATAGATGATACACTCATGTATTCCTAACCTGACGAGAAGGAAATCCTCCTCGCATCTAATAATTATTGTATGTAGATCATGCTTCTAACATAAATCACGCTATTCTCTTTAGATATAAAAGTATTCTCACATCCAACTAGAATTACGATGCGCTTATATTAGAAGAGATTCACATCCAACATTATTAGACGAGAAACTAGGGGTAACGACTTCCATTCATATAATCATGATATATAACACAATACAATATCATATATCTAACTAAATTGAATGCATCAATAACAAGAGAATCAGTTTATCATAACTATCACCGCTTAATTAGAGTATTAGACTTATAGTAATATAATCATGATTGTATTATTGTTAAAGTTAGTTTAAAGTTAGTTTAATTATGGTTAGGACTTAGGGCAATGTAATTAGATTTAGTATTAGGATTATTTTCATAGTTACTTCATAGAGTTAGGATTAATTATATATATTTAAATTAGTTATTAATATTTAGGATTAAGATAAAATTTGAGTGAAAGTTAGTTTAATTATCGGGTCATTGTCTTGGGAAATGAATTTAAGGTAATAATTAGGATTTATAATTGATTAGATTTGTTCAATTAGGATTAGGCTAACTAAAGTGTAATTAATACCATTATTTACTGATTAGGTTAAGAAAGATCATTAAAGATAGGATTAGGATTATAAAAAAGTTAGGATTTAAGTATATTATTATAAATCATTAAAGTTAGGATTAGGGTTATAAAAAAGATAACTAGGATTACTCTTAGGCTCATATATATTTGGGAGATTAATTTAATTGAGTTATTCAAGCTAGGATTAAAGTAGATTATTGAGTTATTAAAGTTAGATTAAATATATTATAGTTAAATTAATTAATTAGAGTTAGAAAAATGCTAAATTATTTATTAAAGTTAGTTGAATTAGGTTATATACTTGGGTATATAAGTTTAATTGGCTAGATTTAATAAAAATTAAAGTTAGGGTTAGGGTTAACAAACTTTAAGTTATCTTAATTAGGGTTATATGCTTAATTTGGGTTATGATAAATATCAATTAGGTAGATCATTATAATTAAAGGTTAGGATTAGGTTTTTAATTTCAATTCTTAAAATAAGAGTAATAAAAATTGTATATAACCCTAATTCAATTGTATATAATCCATAAAATTGTAATAAAATTAGAAATCATTAAAAGATTATACCTTGAGTAAATCGGGCAACCGAGACACGCCGGGCGAAGAGGTGGCCGGCGGCGGCGTTCAGCCAGCCGCTCGGTGGTGGCGGAGGCGCCCTCGGCAGAGGAGGAGGCATCGCTCGACGGAGAAGGCGGAGCCGCTGCTCACGTGAGAAGATGGTGGCGGCGGGCGGTGTTCGACGCAGTAAGACGGGCGGCACGGCGCTCAAGAAAATGAGATCTCAGCAGAGGAGCCGCGAAGGACGGTGGCGGGCGGCTCACGCGGAAACTTGACGACCGCGAACGGCTGGGTGGCAGAGAAATTACAGGGTGTCGACGGTAAAAAACTAGGGTTACAAGAAATGACGGGTAAAAACATTTTATAACATCGCCGACCGGCATCCCGTCACGATAGCGACTCCGCACCGATGTTAACATCGCCGACGGAAATTGGGATTGCCGACGCTATATCCCTCGGCATTTGACCGTCAGACATCATCGCCGACGCATTTACCCTACGATGTTAAGGCCAAGAAAGCCTAATATCCACTAGTGTAGTTAGTAGGCTTTAAATCTACCATAGAGATGGCCTGTTCAAACCTAAAAATCTAATTTTTCCTATATTTTTATAATTTCCTATATTTTATTATATATATATATATATATATATATATATATATATATATATATATATATATATATATATATATATATATATATATATATATATATATATATATATATATATATATATATATATATATATATATATATATATATATATATATATATATATATATATATATATATATATATATATATATATATATATATATATATATATATATATATATAGAGAGAGAGAGAGAGAAGAGACTATATATATAAATCTATGGGATAGATCCACCAACTTTTTCTAACCATTGATGCCTTGGGATCCTTGAAAGATATAGCTCATCTTTGAGATTCATACAGCATTCGATTTCACCTATCACAAGCAACATCACATATAAGCGACATCATTCTTATCAATTTAAGTTTATAGAGCTCATATATATATATATATATATATATATATATATATATATATATATATATATATATATATATATATATATATATATATATATATATATATATATATATATATATATATATATATATATATAGTTTATAAACTTAAGTTTATAGATATACAACCAACTTTATCCATTGATGTTGCCTTTAGATTTGTGCCATCAAGAGATTCACAGTCTCAAAATGGGCCATATCTTCATGGATCCCAAGGCAACATCAATGTATAAAAGTTGGTGTATGATATTCCCTATAAACTTAAGTTTATGAGATTTATTATATATATATATATATATATATATATATATATATAGAGAGAGAGAGAGAGAGAGAACTATGGTACCAAGTTTCTCAATGGACTCTTGAAGTGATGTGGAAAAATATGGTCCACATATGAAGGGGATGAGTAAATTTTATAAAAAAAAACCTTCACTTTTAGCCAAATCCAAACCCCTTGATGTGTGGTTCAAATTTGTCCATATCACTACCAAGTCCCATTGAGAAACTTGGTACCAAGGTTCTCCATATTTCTCATATATATATATATATATATGTGTGTGTGTGTGTGTGTGTGTGTGTGTGTGTGTGTGTGTGTGAACGTGGGGGCCCACCCACGTGGGTGCGTGCGCCATAAACCGCGGAACGCGATTTTCTCCTACAGCAAACAAAAAAAAACAAATTATTTTAGTCCCACATCGGCCAAATTTAAAGAAAATAGTTCTTTATTTCCCTATTAATAAAGAACTAAAACCTAGGGTTATTTATGTGGAGAAAAGTGAAGAAAAGGGAGAAAAAGCTAGGGTTTTTGGCGGCTAAGAGAGGTCAATTTTCGGGTAAAATCAAAGTTTTTTGGGACGAGCTTGTGGATTGTACAAGTCGCCGTTCTTTATAGTCAAATCTCCCTCACCCTCCCGTGGATCGAGACAATTTTGCCGAACCACGTGAAATCTCGTGGTTCACCGCTTTACCGCGGTATTGACTAATGTTTGTAGGTTCCTTGATTCAATCCTAGATCTTGGGGAGAAAGAGTAGATATCTCACTTTGTTGGGATATTTTACTTTCTATTCTTGTTTCTTCGGAGACGGAATATATACAAAGCCTCTCTCTCGTGATAACGCTTAGGTGATAACGCCGCATTGCGGCGGGCGACCCGCGATCCCAACAATTGGTATCGAGCCGCATTCAGATTGGAAGTGATGTAGCTTCCGGTTTGAGGTGGTGCTCGTAATTTCGAGAGAAGCGGTTTATTAATACAAACGAAAATGGCGCTTCACGAAGTAAATTCCAAAGTGGAAAATTCGAGATTGAAAAGTTCAATGGAAAGAATGATTTTTCCTATTGGAGGATGCGATGAAAACTCACCGATTTCGCAAAATTGCACAAGGCTTTACCGAAAAGAGAAGAAGCACAAGAATATGTCCGATGAGGATTGAGAGGAGCTGGATCTCGAAGCACTCCGCCGACATCCTATGCCTTGAAAGGGATGTAGCTTGGTAGATGGAGAGGAAACGTCCGCAAGCGGTCGGTTAGAAAGTACCTTCATGACTAAGAGTCTAACGAATCGATCTATTTAAAATCCAAATTGTATACTTACAAGATGGAGGAGGGCTCATCAATCCGAATACATCAATAAGTTTGATAGGATCATATCGCATTGAAAGACATAGATGTGAAAGTTGTAGATGAGGATCGACGCTTCTACTACTGCTCTACCAAGTCTTATGAGAACCCGTGCAAACACCGATGCTTGTAGGAGATAATTTGAAGATGGATGAGACTAGAACGGCGCTTCTAGCGGATGACCTTCTAAAGATTGCAACCAAAGGACATGACTACGGTGGTAACAAAGAATAAGCGCAGGATTGTTTGCTAGAGGAAGGAGCAATGAGCGAGGAAAAGGTAAGGGAGGAAAGTCTAGATCTAAATCGAGACCTCTTGCAGGAAAATCGTGTTTCAAATGCGGTGAAGTTGGGCATTTCAAGGTCGACTGTCCAAATAAGAGAGTAGGTGAAAAGAAGAATAACAACAAGACTGAGAGAACAGAGGGAAAGGAAGAGACGAAAGCCACGCTCGCAGGGAGGGGCGATAAGGAGTGCTATATCACTGTGGCAGGATATCTCCCTAAAGTGGATACTTGATTCTCGGCTCTTACCACATGTGTCCAAATAGGAAGTGGTTTACTATCTATAGAGATATTGATGGTGGAACCGTATTGATGGGGAATAATCATGTTTGTAAAATGGTGGGGCTAGATAATATCAAAATCAAGATGCCTGATGGAGTGGTTCGAACCTTGACGGATGTGAGGCATGTTCCGACTTGGCGGAAGAATCTTATCTCGGTGGTGCATTGACTCGGGCGGTTGCAAAATTGTTACGGAGAACGGAGTGAAGAAGGTTGTTCGGGTTCCCTTGTAGTGATGAAGGGTATTCACACGGTAATTTATATACCTCTCGTGCAATCACGGTGATGGGAGATGCCAGCTAGAACTAAAGGAGTGGAGACCCATGAGCACACACTGCTATGGCATAGCGGCTTGGGCATATGCGCAGAAGGGTCTAGTTCGCTTGGTAATGAGGGTCTCAAGAATCAAGGAACCTAGCATGGATTTTACGAGGATTGTGTGTATGGAAAGCCACACGTGGTTCAGCCGAGAAGCAAGTCTAAGAGCAGAGGGATACTAGATTATGTGCACACGGATGTTTGGGGTCCCAGCCGACCACTTCTAAGGGTGGTTCTAGATATTATGTCTCATTCATAGATGACTATTCGAGGTATGCTTAGATTTACTTTCTAAAGCATAAGAATGAGGTGTTCAGATATTCAAGAAGTGGAAAGCAATGGTTGAGAACAAGACGAAAGAAATTGAAGACACCGACTGATAACGGTACAGCAGCATACGATGGTGCTTTCAAGGAGTTCTCGGATCGAGGGAATTGTTCGACACTGACACAGTCAACACCACGCTAATGGGGTCGCAGAGATCGAACCTAACATTGCGGAGAAAGCAATGAGTATGCGATCATACCGGATCGGGCAAATAATGGTGTAAACGTGGTTACAAATTTTGTTACATCGCGGAACCGCTCACCACATTCGATATTGATGGTGATACACCCTATAGGGGTGGTCGGAAAATGCGATTATGATAGGCTCGTAATTTTTAGATGTACCGCCTACTATCACATCAACGGGGTAAACTTGACGCGAGGGCCAAGAAGGCAATATTCTGGGATATGCGAGTATGAAAGGCTATCGCTTTGGTGTACGAAAGATTCGGTTCGCGGATCAGCGTGCATGTTACCTTTGATGAGAAATCCATGATTGCTAGGGCACCCAAGGATAATGGTGTTAGGACCGATGAGACTTCTAAGTCTCGTGTTATTGAAATAGAACTTAAAGACCAACCATGTTCTAGTCGCGTCTCAAGTAAGAGGTAGATGATGAGCTTGAGCAGAGGAGGTTCAAAAGAGAATACACGCACTACAATAACAGAGCCCGATGATAGTTTGGCTTCCACCAGCCAAGGCGCAGCATACAAGCAAGTACGGCCGGGCCGATCAATCCCCGCACTATGGGGTGTTAATTTTTGAATACGACTCTGCGGAGGAGAGACGCTCCATCTCCTTCAAGGAAGCTATTCGACAAGGATAGTGAGAGTTGGTTGGTTCGATGATGGAGGAAGAGATGGAATCTCTTCGAAGAACCAAACATGGGAGGCGGTCCCATTGCCCGTAGGAAGAAAAGCTATTGGTTGTAAGGGTGTGTAGACGTAAAATTGCCTACAAGTCCCCAAAAGTAACTCGTGATAGTGAGTTGATGATTGACTGACCGCCAATGATGAGAACAAAGCGCTAATAAGCACATCAGCCAAGCATACGAAGCCAATGGGAACGCAAAACAACGAAGAATCGACTCAACCATGAGCTGCAGGATACCCATAAAAGACTTAGCCCCATGTGTGTCTCGCTCCCACCATGGGTGGCTCACCTATGGGAGGTTGTAGATACCCTCTCCAGATTTCTAATGCATCTTGGATCAACTCATTCCGAGAACGGACGAGAGTTGTTTAAACAACCGAGAGGGTCCAGTCGCTTTCACACCTGCAGGACACCAATGATGTCTCACACATTTCGGCCATGATACAGTTCTAATATGAGGAAGATCAAAAATAACAGTTGTAGCTCTCTTCACCAGATTTCTAACTCATCTTGAATCATCTCATTCAGAGATCGGACGAGGAAGTTATCACCAAAATGGTCCAAAGTATCTCGGAAGTGGCCGAGACACAAAAAAGTGTCTCGGACATGGCCGAGACACCAAATGTCTCACAGATTTTGGCAATGATACGGTTTGAATCTGAAGAATCTCAAAAGATAAAAGTTGTATATCTCCTCATTAGTTTTCCAACTCATCTTGAATCACCTCATTCAGAGATCGGACAAGAAAGTTATCACCAAAATGGTCCAGAGTGTCTCGGAAGTGGCCGAGACACAAAAAAGTGTCTCGGCCATGGCCGAGACACCAAATGTCTCACAGATTTTGGCCATGATGCTATTTGAATCTGAAGAATATTAAAAGATAAAAGTTGTAGATATCCTCATCATCTTTCCAACTCATCTTGAATCACCTCATTCTGAGATTGGACGAGAAAGTTATGATTAAAACAATCAAGATAGTTAAAACTGTTCGGCCAAAGCCGAGACATCCTGAGTAGCTCGGCTGGCCGAGACACCTTGAGATGTCTGGCTGGCCGAGACACCTTGAGGTGTCCCCGCAAAGCCGAGACACTCTAGGGTGTCTAGGCGGCTTTTGGGCCCGCCACCTCGCATCCGCTTTGTAAGGCGATAAATAAGAGGGAGTGGGCTCATTTGTGGAGGATCGAAATTTTGGAGAAGCCGGCTCGCCAAATTGTCTCTCACCTCAGATCCAAACTAGGGAGCGACAACCCATCTTCTTCGACATCGATCCGATCTCTACGAACTCCTTAATGGCTATTATCATTCTTTGTTAGATAATCTGTGGCTATTATCCTCCTTCGTGAGATAATCCCTCGTAAAAGGTTCGAGATCGATCTCAGATCTATATCGCGGATTCCTCGAGATTAAACTTTGTTTTGATCTCAGAAGAGCTTTGATTTCGCTTTGGTCGATTTCATTCGCCGCTGTTATTTCTTGTGAAATAACCCCGCTACCGCGTAGATCTTTCTTGGGATCACGACACGGTCCACCTGACTAATATAGTCCCCAAGACAAAGACATTCCACGCAGTTTGTGATCCGATAACGGATCCCGCTTGTTCAAAAGGAGAAAAGTTGTAATTCTTGATTTTCATTGTAAGCCTTATAAAAGGCGAAGTTATTTTGAATCCGCTTGTAATCCCATAAAGGTGTAACAGACAATCAATGACAATCATACCAACTTTCCCGCAATAGCCGGCAACCATTGGGGAGCCAACGATTCAGATCTCGATCGCCGTGTCGCAAACCGCGGATCGAGATCTTGCCTCCAAAGAAGACCTTTTCATGGAGGAGGGCGAAAAGACAACCTCACCAACCGTTTGTGATCTCTCCTCGCGATTTTATTTCACAATCCAAAGAAGTCGGGGTTCAGATCACAACGCTCGACTTTGGACGGCGAGGGCACATCAGCGCACGCCAACGCCAAGCTCGCCAACTTGCAAAGGCATTGAACAGGTGGATGGACTCGCTACTATACGCATTTGAGTCCGTGAAGCGCCGCCTCAAATCGCTTGCAATTCCTCCAAGCCATCGACCGACGAATGGGTTCTCGCCAAGAGGACTCGCTCGACCTCAAGGAGCGTGATTCGTAGCCGCCGCGGCACGCCGCCAAGCTCTCGCGCTTTGCAAAAGGACAACGTAACTTGAACAAGAAGGACGTGGTCAAACAACCACAAAATCCCGCCAAGTCCGGTGCCAAAGTCCAAGACATAAGAAAATCGAGTGCAACACGCCCAAATCCTCCTTCCAATGCCGACGCAGCCCAAGCCGCCCTACCGCGGAGATTGGGGTCGCGATGCACTCCCGCCGACCGACATTACTACCCAAAGGTGTCCCGTCGCATCCAAACAAACCAGACACCTCAATGTACATGTTCATACTGCATAAGAGAATTCCAATCGCCTTCTAGACCGAGGGTTCATGTCGAGGTTCGTGAGCCCGCTAAGACTCCACACTCGCAAGGAGGTAGTCTTAAACGAATTAACTGATGTGATCTTGGATCATTCAAAGGCAACAACAAATAGGCCCGAATGTCAACAAGGTTCTTCATCCCCAAAAGAAGACGGTCCAAAAGACAACGTTATACTTGGGGTACCACACCAACAAGCGATGGATTGCTCCACGAGCCATCGATGGGGTGTGAAGAAATCCCAAAAGGAGAGTGTTCAAGAAACCGCTCTCACTCTCCATATGGAGACCTATCGTATGCAGATCGCCAAAATATAGTCGCCGTGACCGCTTTTACAAAAGGTCTCGATGTTCGAGAAACTTATCGCTGAAGCGCCGGAGCCTGCCAAAACGCTTCCACCGAGAAAATCCTCCTCCAGATGATGAATTCCTTGAAGTCACCATCAACATGGTTGGCAAAGAAAAGTCGGAATTACTTCAAAAGTCTCTAATCCCGACTTTTCTCCCCGAAGAAAAATTAATTCGTAGATAGTGTAGGCGTAAAAAATTATCGACACCAATATCCGCAAACACTATCAATGAAGGTTACAAGCCGACGACCACGACAACAAAGGAGAATCGGCTAATGTCTCCGTG
Organism: Asparagus setaceus; assembly: GCA_012295165.1. NCBI lineage: Eukaryota > Viridiplantae > Streptophyta > Magnoliopsida > Asparagales > Asparagaceae > Asparagus > Asparagus setaceus. The sequence goes on along the minus strand of WHSE01000045.1, from coordinate 2,920 downwards.
AGTACAAGGATTACAAGTTGACAACTCCTATGAAAAGAGATCACAAGTATTGATCTCTTTAAAGCAAAACGCAGCTCACCCCCGCTGCAATTCAAAACGGACTCATCCTCGCTTCAATTCAAAATGCGGAGCACATGGCCCGCGCTCAAGCCAAAACGCAGCACATGGCCCGCTCGGTTTCCTAAAACGCGGAGCACATGGCCCGCTGCTCGAAACTCAAAACGCGCCTCCAACCCCGCCCTAGTTAAACGACGCGAGGTTCATCCCCGCTCTCGTACTAAAATGCGACGCTGAGGTTACTCCGTAACGCGAACTCCGCTTTGACTCATTCAAACATGAGTTGAACGGTTCCTCAACCGCTTGAGAGAGAGATGGGGGCGGTTACACCCCACTAAACCCCCAATATGGAGCAATTTAAGGGGTAGTTATACCCTTTAATCCCTATAAAGGGATTTTTCACGACCAAATGGGGCAAATTGAAAGGGTTGGCCGAGAACTAAAAAAGAGAGAACAGCTTCTTCAAGCAGGATCGACATGACGATCGGACCTTCATCCGTGGTCTGATCGGAGTGAAACTTGGAGGGCAGCCTCAACACTCGTCGTTCCTAATTTGGAACGGTGGAGATTGATTTCTACTAGTTGGATTTGGAGATATTGAGGTTTACCGAAGCCAATTGTGCAGAGAACGGTTTTCAAGCAAGCACTGTGATCGGCATGACGATCGGACCTTCATCCGTGGTCTGATCGGAGTGAAACTTGGAGGAAAGCCTCATCATTCATCGTTCCTAATTCTGAACGGTGGAGATTGATTTATACTGGTTAGATTTAGAGATATTGAGGTTTTATCAAAGATCTACGTCTTTTCTTTTAAAGAAAGGATCAAACCTCCTTTGTCGGGCATCAACTCTCCTAGAGAGTTCAACTCGACATAGCTTTCAAACTTGCATCTTCCTTCATTCTTGGCTAAAAGGATTACTAATCCTTTCTAAAATCAACTCTATCAAAGAGTTCTTAACTCGCCGTAGTTCTAAACTTGCTCCTGAAGTTATTTTTCAACCTCGCCCCACGAAGTCAAGACTACCGGATCGCCAACGGATACAAGATTCAAACTCCTATCGCCATCGAAGAACCCAGATAAATAAAGGGAAGGATCTCCGCTGATCCTTCTTTGTAAATCGGCAACCGATCGAGGAATTTGTAATTTCTTTTATCTAAGTCATTAGAGAGAGAGGTTACATTCGAGAGATTGTATCCATTATTCTTCAAATAGAATAGATCAATTCTCAAATTTTTCCTCAACGATAGCTCAATGATGTCTCACCAACTAGAAGTCACGACATAGGGATTACCCAGAGATCCATGAAGGACTATCCTCGAGTGATAAACTTTCGGATACTTGTTCAATCACCGACGATACAATGTCCAAAGACGGACAAGCTCGAGGTGTTCATGGTCACTCCACTGTGACCCAAATAATTTGACGCTTAGCCAAGGCAAAGAGAACTTCAAGTTCGAATGGAGATGGCTATGCACAGATGAGAGAGATGCATGACCAACAAATCCGAGCTCGATTAATCATCGTGGTGAAATGAGTCGCCAATAACACTGCAAGAGGAAAGCGACTCGCATTGTGACTAAGATCGCAATGCAAATAGCCAAAACTCGTGGTCCCTTGTTCCTCAAAATCGCCCAAGGAAAATACAAAGCAGGATGAGATGATGAAAGAGCCGGAGGATAAGGTCAACGCCTTGATCGCCAAGAGGTAAAGACGACCGATGCCATGTCCGTACTCAAGAGAGGGAGTCATCCCGCATCCGCCGAAGTTTAATTTGATTAACTTCATACCGCTTGATGGAAAGGGGTCCCCGCTTAGATCGAAAGTTGATTTCTTTGTCGCTTCCATTACAAAACTTAAGAAAATTACACTTTAATTTTCGCTACAAAGAAATTTTAAATAACTTTCACAAACTCAACAAAAGACACTACAAGTGTAGATCTCTGCTGACTTTGCCTCGTGTCGACGTAATCCGTGGACCACCGAGCAACGATCGCCGAATCGACGGGTTTAGTTAATGCTTCGCAAAGGAAACAAGAACTTTAAGTAAATATCTTAGCAAAGTAAGATATCTACTCTTCTCAAGAATAAGTCAAAACTTAAACTCGAGGAATCTCCACGAGATCGTTCTTGAACTCCTAAGCTTGATTCTCTCCTCTTTGCAATAGCTCTACTTATCTGATCTCTCGCTAATCGCCGATCACGCATCCCCCGCCCAAGTGGATGTAGGAGGGTATTTATAGCCTGGGAAACGTGTCTCCGAAGAAACACAAGGGTCATAAGTGCCCCATACTTTTAGTTAGCGCAGTACCGAATCGCTTCACGCCAAGCCGCTTTGCTAACCGGCGAGGGCCGCTAGCTACAGGTGCAGATAGCCGCCGCTAACTAGCGAGGCGTCGATCTCCATTGTTGTAACGGTTTTCGCTTAGGCAGACGAAATGCTCTAAAATCACGCCAGGGCGTTATTTGCGGTAACCGCCAATTAAAGTAAATGAACATCTTTACATTGATAAAGTCAATTGGGCCCCACCAAAGATTGACTTAGACCCTTCAAGAGCTCATTTCAATATTCGGTGTCTCGCATTTGGCGAGACACAGTAAGTGCTTCGCTTATAGCGAGACATTATCAATGTGTCTTCGCTAACAGCAGACATTATCAAGGTGTCTCGCTAGTAGCTTAGGCACACACAAGTGTCTCTAGCAATGACAAAGCAAGTGTCTCGCTTGTAGCGAGATTAAACAAGTGTCTCAGACATGGCGTAGACACAATCCTCCCCCGTGTTGACTCCTAGATATTTTGACGACGCTTGTCCTTCGATCTTCTCATGATTTAGTCATATTTGAGGTTCTTCAGAATTTTGATGC
>WHSE01000359.1:0-23995 GCA_012295165.1 Asparagus setaceus | reverse complement strand
AAACTCAACCTCACCCTAACCCAGATCTCCAACCAACCCCAGCCTGCCCCTAACCCCAACCTCAGCCTCAAACTCCTCCTAACTCCAACCTCTAACCCCTACCTTGGTTCCTAACCTCTAACCCAACCCCATAAGCACCTCTAGTTTCCAAGCCCCAACCCTAGCCAGTCCCAACCCTAACTCCTGCCCCAGCTCGACCCCACCCCTAATCCCAACCCCAACCCTCAGCCAACCCCTGGCCTCCTCAACCTCACTCCCTATCCCTAACCCGAACTCCTTGCCTCTCAAACCCAACCCTCACCGCAATCCTAAACCAACCCCAAAACCCAGTTTCTAGCTCCTAACCCCTAACCCTAACCCAAACCCACCCCAACCCCACCTCACCCTAGCCTCAACCTTGGCCTTGCCCCACCTTTGCCCCTACCACCCGCTAACCTGCTCTTAGCTCCCTAGCTCCTAGCCTCGCATTTCACTTCTAACCTTTGCTCTTCATTCCAACCCTAACTCTAGTCTCTAGCCTTTGCCTTAATTTACCCTAACCCTCAGCCTCGCCCCACCTCAACCCCAACCCCAGCTCTCAATTTCCCAACCCCAGCCCTGTCCCAACCCCAACTCCCCAGCCCCGCCCCAACTTCCCAACCCCACCCCTGCCTTCAACCCTGCCTCTAGTTCTAACCCCAACCTCTGCCTCAACCTCAACATCCCAACTCAAACCCCAAAACCCGCCTCAAACCCAAACCCTAACACAAACCTCAACCTCAACCCCAACCCCAACTCAAACTCCCCACCTCAACTCAGTCCCTGTCTCCTCAACCCTAACCTCACCCTAACTCCTAACGCCAACCCAAGCCCTAACCGTAGTCCTGCTCTTAGCCTCCTAACCCCAACCCAATCCTGAACTGCAGTTCCCTGCCCCCTAACTCCTGCCTAGCCCCAACCCAAACCTCAAGCTCCCAGCCTGACTCCCTACTCTCCATTCCTAACCCCAACCCTAGCTAACTTCAAGAGCAGCTTGGGGATGTTCAACAAAGAGAACCCCCACTAAGGATGAGGTAGTCCGTGTTAATATGGGTGATGAAGAGCATCCTAAACTCATAAATATCGCAGAATACCCCTCGAAGAAAAGGAAGAGTTGATTGCCCTAATCGTGGAGTATATCGATGTATTCGCCGAGTTACGAGGACATGCCGTGACTCGACTTACGTGGCTAACACATCGCCAACATCAAGATGGATGTCAAACCCGCAAGCAACAAAAGACGGTTTCGCCCACAAATATTGCAAGCAATCGCTGACGGTAAAGAAACTCATAGAATCGATTCATCGAGGAAATTCAACATCCGGATTGGGTGGCTAATATAGTCCCGGCCATGAAGAAGAATGGTTCGATTAGGACTCGTGGTTCACTCATGAGACCTAAACGCCGCTGCTCAAAGGATGATTTCCGCCAATCACCGACGCCATAGTTGACAATACATGTGGATTCGAGGATGTCCTTATGGATGGCTTTTCGGTACAACCAAATCAAGATGCACCCCGATGACGCCAAACACACAAAGATTCGTAACGCTTCATCGGTATATTTGCTATACTCGGCCATGCCGCTCGGCTTAAAGAACGCCGGCAACATACCAACAGCAATGACGAGATTTTCCAGATCATCTTCGAAAACGGCCGATCGCTACGCCGACGATTTGGTCGCGGAAAAGCCGCGGACAAAGAAGATCACATTAAAGATCTTAGAACGGTATTCGAAGCTCATGCTAACTCATCAACTAAAGATGAATCCCGCCAAATCCTTCCTGGGATGTCCAAAGTTTCTGCCATTGCCACCGACAAAGGAATCCATGTTGATCCCGACAAAGTGAAGGCGATTCAAGAATTGCAACCTCCAAGAAATCTAAGAGAACTCGGGTTATAAGGGCGATGGCATATATCCGCGGCTCATATCGAACTTATCCGGGAAATGCCAACCATTTTCTAAGTTGAACAAGAAGGGCGGTCGCTTATTTGGGATGACGCCGAAGGAGGCATTCAAGAGATCAAATCGTATCTCGCTAAACCTCCTCGTTTGTCGCACCGCTGTCGGAAACCGCTTTTGATCTACGCCAAGGCAACGGATCACTGTTAGCTTTACTCGCGCAGAAGACGACTAATGCCGTCAATTAACAGCAGTATTACCCGAAATAACATTAGTCGGCGCCGAAGTCTCGATATCCAATGGTCGAAGAAGGTTCTTGCATTAGTGTTCGCGATTCGTAAAATGCGACACTATTTAGTCCGACAAACGATTTATGTTATCTCTAACGAATCCGTCCGAATATTTATGACCCAACCACTTCAATGAGTCAAGGCTATTAAATGGGCTTTGCTCTTGTCCCAATATGACTTGCACTTCAAACAACGTAAGTCGGTCAAAGGACGCGATTTATGATCTCTTGGTCGCCAAACGACGACGACGCAGCTGAGCTATATGATGATCTTCCTGATGAAGTTCACGGTCAACACTACATCGCACCAACAAATATGGCGACTATACTTTGACGAAGCTCGAGCTACCAACGCAAGTGCCCCCGATGTTCTAAGATTTCCACGAGTCGGTTGTCTTAGTTTCCGTGGAATCATGTCATGCCCCGCTTATTCACTCATCAATCATGCCCAATAACGAGTCGAATATGCCACTTTATCTGACTTAGTTTCGCCAAGGAGCCGGGGTAGAGTATCTGCCGCACGCTGACATTCGCAATTGATAGTTAAGGTGTTCGTGACTACGGTCGAATCCGATCTAACCCTATCATCGATAGCCGTTGAAATAGCGACTCATTCAAGAGTTTTTCATCGAATATATTCCGCTACCCAAAACGCTTTATGCGATGCATCGTCGATTAGCAGATCGCCGGCACAACCTTCCGGTGACCGAGCAACTAGTTACGGCCAGACTCACCAACTCTTTGTACCATTATATGAAGAGGCACAAGAAGATAAGGGGTAGTTACCAAAGAAGTGTATACAACCCAAACCAAGTTGGAGCCCCGAGATTGGCGCTTCCTATCATCGACATTCGCCTTACATGGTATTCTACCGTAAGACGGAAGGAGAGAGAGTCATCCCACAAGAGCTCCAAGATTCTTTTACTAACACGTAGACCCGTGATGTTGTATCGCGGGTACGATGGTCTTTCTCCATGCCTCTCAAACAAAGAGGCGTGAGAGGTCCTTTCGAAGCACACGAAGGTGAATGTGGTGCGCACCGTCCCAAGCTCTACGATCAATCGAGAATGGGCTACTTTTGGCCAACAATGATTAACGACGCAATGGCACGCCGAAATGCCACGCGTGTCGCATTCACGCCAATTATATGCATCACCTCCGCAGCAGCATCCTTCGCCACATCCCCGCCATTCGGAGACATGGGGAATGGACGCTGTAGGTCCCATTTTTCCTCCGCCACCAAAGGCTCATCGTTTATTCTAGCGACACCGACTACTTCTCCAGTGGGCGTATAATCCTTAAAGGAAGTCAGGCGAAGACCGCCATCATTTATCAAACACCATGTCATCTATCGACATGGTGTCCCAAGACGGATCGCATGACAACGGTCCTCAATTCATCAGAATTCCTTCATCGTTTCATGAGAAATTCAAGATACAAGACGCTCTTCAATGTACCCTATAATCCAACAAATGGATTAGCCGAGGCGCTCAACAAAACAATCATCAAAATTTCAATAAACTCTGAAGAATAATAATGACTGACGATAAACTCTGAGAAGCACTCGGGCATATCGCAACAACGCGACGCCTAACCGAGCGACTCCCCGCACTCCTCGGTCTACGGTGTGAAGCGCTTCTCCCTTGGATCCAGATTCCGGCCACTCTCGCCTTTCAACAGATGACGACCAAGAACAACATCGTAAACGCCTCAAGAGCTCGAGATGTTAGATGAGAAGCTCGAGGCTCAACAATGCATTGAGTTCTACCAAGCTAGGATGTCGAGGGCTTTCAACAAGAAAGTTCGACAGAGAACCTTTAGAGAAGGAGATTTGGTCCTCGCCGCCGACGACCGATAATCCTCACTTCCAAGAAGAAAGGTAAATTAACCTAAATGGGAGGGTCCATTTGTAATAGAAACGTTTACTCCAATGGTGTGACGCTTCATTACCCAAAATGGCGACGGCAATTAATGCCGATAAATGGGAAGTTCCCAAGAAATACTACCCTTAGTATCTTCGATAACCCGCTTCGACGAAGTTCTTGGGATGTTTCACCCACTTTTCTTGAGGATAACCCTAGATTTGTCCTCCATCATATTTCCCCACCGATCAAATTTTGACGGTAGGTCTACAAATTTTCTCGTACATTACCAAAATCCTCTTGATTCCCTCTATGAACAAGAGGCCCACTCAAAATTCCTTTTCACACCGAGATAGAATATAAAATTCTTCCTCTCCAAGCGTGATCCTTTCGATAAACGGAAGGGTTCTATCCATCTCTTCCTAGGTAGCTCGATCAAGGTATGCTACGGGATTTTCGCACTGTGTTGTCCGACCAAGGTCACCCGAGTCTCTTTTCGGTTCTGAGTGGAGATCCCACTCTTAGTTCCATCTCTCTTAGGTAGCCGACCAAGGTATAAGTACGGATTTTCAGACTGTGTTGTCCGGACCAAGGTCACCTCGAGTCTGCTTCTGAGTGGAGATCCCACTCTTAGTTCCATCTCTCTTCCTAGGTAGCCGACCAAGGTATCGGGATTTTCGACCAGGTTGTCCGCCTGGAAGGTCACCTGAGTCTCTCTTCGGTTCCTGAGTGGAGATCCCACTTCTAGTTCCACCTCTTATCTTAGGTAGCCGATCAAGGTATAAGCGCCGATTTTCGCACCGTGTTGTCCGCCTCAAGGTCACCTCGAGTCTTTTGATTCCTACAACAGACCTCGCTATTGGTTTCATTTCGAGAAATAGAACATAAAGTTCCTTCTCTCCCACCTAAATCAATCTTAATCCTGCTCACCATTCTCCTGGCCAAAAGAAGACACCAAGGTTCGCCTTGGGGTATTTTATCCCGCCTAAGAAGGGATAAAGCCAACGCCTTTACACGCTAAGCTCGGCTTAGTCTTTTTCCGATTGAAGACACCAAGGTTCGCCTTGGGGTATTTTATCCCGGCCTAAGAAGGATAAAGCCAACGCCACACGCTGTCGTTAGCCTTCCCATGAAAAGACGGCTTCACGATTCAACATCGTGAGCATTAAGTCTAAGAGAGTTTTATTCTTTAGCACAACGCTTGTGTGTAGAACGGATTTAGATAATCTACACGCCAGCCCAACTCAAACAGAGTTGTAAAGGCTCATCAAACCCGCTGAGGGTTGGCCATAACCCTAAAGCCAACGCCTCACACGCTGCTGTCGGTTTAGTCTTTTCTCCCATTGAAGAAGACACCAAGGTTCGCTCTCGGGGTATTTTATCCCGGCCTAAGAAGGGATAAAGCCAACGCCACACGCTAGCTCTAGCCTTTTTTCCATTGAAGAAGACACCGAAGTTCGATTCTCGGGGTATTTCATCCCCGCCTAAGAAGGGATGAGTCTACGGTAACACGCTGCTGTCGCGGTCTCTTGCCCGTAGTATGAAGCCTACGATTCAACATCGTAGCATTAAGTCTAAGAGAGTTTTATTCTTTAGCACAACGCCACGCATGAATGGATCTAGATAATCCGCTGCTAGCCCAACTCAAACAGAGTTGGTGGCTAATCAAACCGCTGATGTCGAGGGTTTGCCAAAAATCCTATAAGTATTATGGTTAATTATTTCTAATAAGCAAAAGAATCATAATAAACAATGAAAGGAATGGATCTTATTCATATAGAAGGAACTACAACCGCTTAAACATCAAGTCTATGACAAAGGATTTGTCGTTCGCCGGTGACACTTCACCATTGTAAGCCCGGTGGAGTTCTTCCCCGCAACTCAGCCCTCAAGGACTCCCATCGACGCTCGTTGTTTTCGCTGGTTGCCTCCTCAGCTTGGCCGCCGCTTCACAGATCGAGCTCCCTAGACGAACGGTGAGAGGGCTTCTTCCTTGTTGGCCTACCCAAACCGCTTCATCCTATCTTCCTCAAAGATGGAGCTCTCCCGAAAGCAAGATATCCTTCTCCGCACTCGCCACGATATCACCGATGTGGGCGAAGAATATGTTTCAGAACAAAGCCCGAGCTGATCGGGCGCTGTCTTCTCAGATCCGACTTCGAGCCCAAGAAAAACACGAGCATCGCCATGCCTCTAAACGCGAGCCCAGATGAGTAAAATGATATGAGGAAGCCCCAGCCACCCAGCCTTGTGCTCTGGAGCTTTCCTCCAGATGGGCGAGGTCATCAACAATGGCTCGAGCTACCGAGATAACCCATATCTCGATCGGGCTATCCGGGATCAAGCAGGGTCTGAATCGATGAAGAGAAAGCTCGCCATGAAGGACCTTTTCGATCACCATATTCACCAAAGAAAAGAATGAGCGCATTTCCAAACAGATAATGAGATGAGATGGATCTTCATCCAAAGATCAACGCCTCGCCAGTCATGGAGTCGAGATGTAGGCTCAAGACGCTAAGAAAAGAGGATTCTAGAATTTTCAAAGAAAAATGGGCTAAAAATTTATTGGGCTAAAAGACTTTACCTGCTCTCCTTCGTGTAGCCTCGAGGCTAGCGAAGTCTACTGTGAGGCGATCACCACGATGTCATTAACCGCTACCGAGCCCTCGTGCTCATCTATCTCAATAGCCGTGGTAGCCGATTCCGAGAGCGGCGGGAAAGAGGAGTACCTACCGCTACACAAAGGGAATGTCTCAACCTCTTTAATTATAGTGGTACGCCAAACGTCGGTCCTATAATTAATCAAAGAGAAAGTCCATACCTTCTTCGTGGATAGTAGCTTCTGTAAATCTTCACCGAGGGTATCTCCGCCCCGCGGACCAAGCGCGCCAAAGGTGTCATCCATGGAAGTGTTGCCGATAAACCGTGATCCCACGAAGATCTTCCATGGAGAAGTCCGAAAAAAAGAAGGCATTAGGAAGGCTAATGCAATTAAGTCAAACAACAGTAAAGCTACGACTCCTACAATGGGGTTAGCTTGCTTAGTCTCGGTTTGTACATTTGTCTCCCTAATCCCCTAAAAGAGCAAAAAGCTAAGAGGTAATTAGTGGAGATAATGAATTCGAAGTCGCTCACCTCGTGATTCGCGATCCGTAAGAGGAGTTATTGACGTTAGATGTACCCGGTTCATCGAATCAAGTCCTACGCCGGCCTCCGCTATAGCTCCATACATTTGCTTGAGTAAAACTTGGCTCAAAGATGAGCGTAATCGCTCAAAGAAAATTGTGGTGAGCAAAATCAAAGCCGATCATAATCCCTAGAAACCCCGCATGCAAACCGAGAAATGTCGGCCTCTAAAAGTTGAAATTTCAGATTTCATCACGTTGAATTATTACTCGGCCACCGACGGAGCATTACCTCAAGTCTATGTCAAAGGACCGAGGATTCACGTAATTTATGAGCTAACCTCTTCGCTTAACCCCTTGAGAGGGTCGAATTTTTCTCTTCAACATTTTCCGAAAATTCAATTGGATGAGAAATCTAGTGGAAAGGATGAGAAAACTAAAGGGAAGAGGAGAAAGTACCGAGGTCCTTCTCATGAGTCAGAGCTTGGTCCTCTCCTAAAGTAGCAGCCGAGGTGTAATCCCCTCACCACTCTGGCCGATAAGATTGGCGGCGCTTCCGAGCTTGAGCGGCATCCGTGGATGTTCGAGTGCCGCTCGCAACGATGCTTCGCTACCGATTCAGATGGCCTCACAGGACTCACTCGCTAGCTACTAATAGCCAACTACAATGGAGGAATGTCGACTCCAAACACGGTCCGAGCTCGAGACTCAATCTAGCACCTACATCCCATGACACTCCACAACCATGCTCAAGGTCATCCACAAGTCCACCTCGAACTGAGCCGCCGGTTCGGGTTCCCAACATAAAGTTGGTCGAACCGAATCGGGCGAAAGCAAAACGACAGGAAAATAAGGCTCGATGAAGCATTCCTCCCTTACTCTGAAGGTGAGATACCCCGCCCGATATTCACTCAGCTGAAATAGCCAATGTTAAGTGAAGTCTCGCTGGTCTTCTGCGATCTCCTCGCCGACCAAGGACTCACCATATTGACCAGAATCGAGGAAAACATCCGAAAAGATCCACCCTTTGTGAATCTCAGACTGCTTTCTTGATCTCGCGAAAACCACGCCTTCCATCCGCAATCCTCTACCAACCGTAAGAAAGGAGTAGACGACCGGTGGAACTCTCGGCCGACATCATGTCGGACGATGCAGACCAACCGTGCCATCAAATAGGTATATGGGAGCTCTACTGACGGAGGGATACGTGATGATGGCTCGCCCTTTCTCGGTAAACGCCAACTATATGCCGCAATCCACATGAATACCGCCACCATCACCGAAGGAGAGAGAGTTCCTTCTGTGGGCGAAGTTGAACTCAGGGTAAAGGACCTCCAAAGGTAAAGCATCATCGATTGATATGGAACCACACACTTCTTGAGCCGATTGCAAGATAGCTCGCTAGAAGAGTTGTCTACGGATAGGCTTCACCGATGCCACGTAAAGGTCGCGAAACTTGGTCCCCTCAAGGAAAGCCTTTGGCGAGCCGAAGTGTATAAGAGTTAGCCTCGACTCGATCGTTCGCTAACCTTCGGCGAGTGAGCGTGATAGTTCACATATTTCCTCGCCATTTGTCCTCCAAATGCCGAACAAGTAATTGGCGAATCGCCGACTCACCGCGATTTCTTGGCGCAAGGTTCAGATTGGGCTGAGCTATATGGTAATGACAAGTGAGATCCCATAAAGTCTTATAACGATCGGGCGTATGCTCTTCACCGCTCGCCTCCGATTGGAAGGAAAGTACCTCGATATAGCATCTTCCCCATGGGTAGACCTCGAATACTACACATCTCATGCAAAGCCAACCCCAACTCGTGTTTAGTGAAAACGATTCAACCGATTATAAAGCTCAATAAGGTGAAGAAATGGTTGACACCGATTGGAAGGCCATACATGGTGGCACTAATCACGTAATACGCACCGCATAACGGTTCTCCATCCCATCTACCGAGGACGGTGGTCGCGACCCCACCAAGTTTACTTGACGAAAGTGTACCAAACCAAGAATCTATGATCGACGACGCATCTCTCGCCCCAATTTAGCAAGGCGATTCCTCAAAGTCGAGGCAGAACTAAAAGCTCATCACGGGCGGTGTGTCCACCCTACAACCCTGTGGTGAAGGCCGACGACGCCATTCCTGCTGGAACCCTGAATCTACCGGCCGGGTAATAAACCCACAATGAATATGATCATGCTCTCTACGACGCCATGACATACCATGTCACAAAGATGGTGTCTAAGGTCGGCCAATGAGAGCCGACGAGGTATCCGGGAATATACAAGGGCCGCCTAGGTCAAGAAAAGAGGGTTTGTGGGTATTTATAACAATCCCACATGGACCCAATCCTTTGAATAAGGAGTCCTATTTGGCAAGAAGTAGGAATTCTAATTGAGCCTCCAATCATCTAATTAGGACTCTAATCAGCCCCTAATTAGGAGTCCTAATTGGAACCTTATCCGATGTCAAAATAGTGCCAAATCAGTCCGCTGATTGACTCCTACTCCCTCCTCGCCAAGCTTGGAAAGATCAAGATTTATTCTGTAATAACACCTCGCAGTAGCCCCCATCGACATCATTGCCGCCTAATCCTACTCCAAATAGGATTACGGTATAAACCGCTTCCTAATTTGTCGAGAAGTTCCTAAGAATATTTCCATAAAAAATATTCTTGGATGACTGATCGATGATTGCATCGACGCCGATCATGCCGCCTAATCCTACTCCAAATAGGATTACGAGTATAAACTGCTTCCTAATTTGTCGAGAGTCTCGAAAGAATATTTCCATAAGAAATATTCTTAGGATAACTCGATCGTATGATGGCATCGCCGATCAACGCTGTCACTAATCCTTACTCCAACTAGGAATACGAGTATAAACAAGCTTCCTAATTTTTCGAGAAGTTCCTAAGAATATTTTCACAAGAAATACTTTAGGGATAACTCGATCGTATGGATGGCATCGACGCGATCAACGCTTCAATCCTACTCCAACTAGGATTACTAGTATAAATCGTTTCCTAATTTTTCGAGAAGTTCCCTAAGAATATTTTCACAAGAAATATTCTTAGGATAACTCGATCGTATGGATGGCATCGACACGATCAACGCTACGCCAATCCTACTCCAACTAGGATTACGAGTATAAACCGCTTCCAAAATTTCAACGAGGAGTTCCCGGATAAATCCATATTCTTAAGGATAACCTCAGAACCCTTAATTTCCTCCCACCATAATCTCCAAGAGAGGAATAATGACGAGGAGTGAAAGTCATGTTGACATCGGATAATCATATCCTCCCCGGCCAGTTAAACCAACAAACACACGCGGATGATGGAGGAATTAGCCGAGGAAGGTTATGAAGTTCCATGTATTCGACATTAACAACGGTCGCCAACAAGGAGTTCACGACATAATGAGAAGTCCAAAATCTCATGGTTAGTCAAACAACCACCAACCGACACGAAGTTACAAACAAACTCACCCACCGCTTCGAATCAAGATAACAAGCGTCAAACAATAAATGCAAAGACTGATCTTATCGTAAATCCTACAAAGAACCGATGGTCTCAAAGAATTGAAGACTTGAAGCTATCTTGTGAGACCCTCACCGAAGGTCGAACTATCATGTCCAAAGCATCCCGCACTCATCAAGAATCGACCCAGACGCTTTGGAGGTATCTCAGAGGGCGCTGAAAAATACTTACAAGATCCCCGGCCAACTCGCGGACGGGAGTCGGCGAATGACAACCCATCGAATGATACGACGCCTAATCGCTAAGACGCCGAACTCCGACGGTGAAACCACCGCCACAAGCACTCCGCTAAACCGACTTGAACGGACGATCGGATTTCAGATCGCTGAACCGAACTAACCAAGAATTAGTCCCTAATCAAGTATAGACGAACCCAAGCCCGAGACGGAAAACGGAAGACTACGAAAAACGACGCCGAAATCCAGGAAGGGCAAGCATCTTCACGACTTGGTCGAGGTACCCTACCATGTGATGGGCGGGCTACCTTGGTCGAAAGCCACTCGCCAACTTGGTCGAGGAACCTCTGCCAGTGTCGAGGTGGTTCTACCATGGCTCGAAGCACCAAACACCCCCGAAGTTGTATAAATGGGGTGTCATCTTCAGAGGAGTCGGATTTTGGCCGATCCGAGAGGATTTTTGGGATTTGGAAGAGCTCGGACAAGAATTCTTAAGTAGATCTACGAGTAATCGGCGCGACGGTCCCGAAAGCAACAATGAAGTACAAGTCCAAATGACGCCGGATCTACAAGCCGGGTAATCAATTCGGTCGAAGGCAGATATCTCTAGGTTAAGCTTCGCTTTAACCTCGTGGATAGGGTGAGATCTACTAGGAGAAATCACCCGCCCGCCATCCTCTCCTTCGTGGAGTGTGATCCCCGCAGTGATCCTCTCCTTCGTGAGTATGATTCCTCAGCGCCTGCTTCTTCGTGAAACGAGCCCCTTTACATCTCAGAAGTTCCGAACCCGAAGTCTCTACTTGGATTGAATTGCGCTGGCGGTCCACGGACACAAAAGTCCCCTAAGACAGTAAAGAACCCACGCAAGCTTGGGACCTCGATATAACAGTAGATCCTCAGATTTGTTCACAAGGATAAAAGTTGATTTTCATTGTAAGCCTTAAAATAAAAGGCTTATATTTCTTTGAATTTGTTTCAGCTAATCGGTTTGTAAGCAAGTTCAAATCAATGACAATCATCCCGACTTTTACCGCGAACGCATCCAACAACTAGGGGTGCATTCGGTCCGATATCGGATCTGATATGATGCAATATCCATATCCGCCTACCCATCACTCTTAACGATACGGTTACCGATATACCAGAAGGAAAATTATATCTATATCCGCTAAAATCGATACTGATACGATATACATGCGATATGTATGTTTGGTTGAAAGTTGATTTCTTTGTCGCTTCCATTACAAAACTTAAGAAAATTACACCTTAATTTTCGCTACAAAGAAATTTAAATGACTTTTCACAAACTCAACAAAAGACACTACAAGTGTAGATCTTCGCTTTCGTGGACTTTGCTCGTGCTCGGACGCAGAACCGTGGACCACCGAAAGGCCGATCGCCGAATCGACGGGTTTAGTTGATGCTTCGCGAAAGGAAACAAGAACTTAAGCAAATATCTTAGCAAAGTAAGATATCTACTCTTCTCAAGAATAAGTCAAAGCTTAAACTCGAGGAATCTCCGCGTGGATCGTGGTTCTTGAACTTGGAAGCTTGATTCTCTCCTTGCAAAAGCTCGATTTCTTTGATCTCGACAATTAAATGCCCATCCCCCCAAGTGGATGTAGGGGTATTTATAGCCTTGGGAAACGTGTCTCTCCAAGAAACACAAGTGTCATAAGTGCTCAAAGATTTTTAGTTAGCGCACGAATCGCCAGGCTTAAGCCGCTTCGCCATCGGGCGAGGTAGAGTTTACGCCGCCGCGGCGAGGCAAGATGGGTCGCTTCGCTTAACCGGCGAGGCAAAGGTCGCTCTCCAACCGTTGTAACGGTTTCACGCTTTTAGGCACGACAATGCCCTAAAATCACTTAGTGGGCGATTTTCGCCGTAATCGCCATTAAAGTATCCGAACGCCTCTCTCGCTGATAAAACTGGCGGCCCCATCAAGATTGATTTAGACCCTTCAAGAGCTCGCTTTCAGTATCGGTGTTCGCCAGACATAGTGCCCTCGCCTATAGCGAGACATATCAAGGTGTCTCGCCGGGTGGCACAAACAAGTCCTCGCTAGTAGCGCAGACATCAAGGTGTCTCGCTAGTGGCGAGTATCACACAAGTGTCTCGCCAACGCCGAGACAAGCAAGTGTCTCGCCATGGCGGCATTAAACAAGTGTCTCGCACGAAGCAGACACAATCTTCCCATGTGTTGACTTCTTGAGATTTCGACGACGCTGTCCTTCGATCTTCTCATGATTTAGTCATATTTGAGGTTCTTAGCAATTTTGATGCCTACAGATACTTCTCCAAAGTTTTCGTGACTCTCTCAGATTTTATCGAGGGTCTCAAATACTTTGGATAAGATGCCTTTACTGCTCAACATTGAACTTTGTAGAAGAGGCCCGTGTTTTGCTTCTTCAGCCAAACCCCTGCTACGCTGGCCGTCACGACCATATTTTGGGATCAATAATCCTGCATTTGTATTTGGATTGGTTGAAATGTCGGGTTCCATTTTGGACTAATCATCTCCATCTTGAAAGTCACCACTTGCTGCGATTGAATGCTTCGTGATTACATGGAGGGTAATCGCCGAAATCGCCGACTCGGATTTGCCGGACAGCTTAGGTCTCCCTTCGTGTCAAGGGGAATGTGCGCTGCGTTGTTTTGTGTTGCGCCAAAGGACCGCCACGTAATCGTTCCATGCTTGAGCTTCCTGAGGCGATGTAATGGCACATTTGTACTAGCAATGAATTACAAAGTGCATTAAAATCACGGTAGGAGAAAGTGCTTAACCCCTACAGAGGAGTGAACCCATCGCCTCAAGTTATTGCTTGTACAATAGATATAGGATTTTTGGCAAACCCTCACCATCAACGGATTTGATAAGCCTTTACCAACTACCGCTTGAGTCAGCTAGCATGTAGTTTGTCTAAGTCCGCTCTACATGTTACGCTGTGCTAAAAGAATGAACTCTAGACTTTATGCTACGATATTGAATAATGAGATCTCGATCAATTATTACGAGAATTGACTACCCTAAGATGTGTTAGATGCGCACTTATCTCCGTAAGGACGAGATAACATCCCTATGCATGAAGGCATAGTTTAGGTGTCATTAGGTAATGACATCTATGCTACATATTGAATAATGAGGCTTGATCAATTATCACCGGAATTGATTACCCTAAGAAAGATGTGTTAGATGCGACTTATCTCCGTAAGGGACAGATAACATCCCTATGCATGAAGGCATAGTTTAGGTGTCATTAGGTAATGACATCTATGCTACGATATTGAATACATAAAGCTTGATCAATTATCACGAATTGACTACCCTAAGCAAAGATGTGTTAGATGCACTTATCTCCGTAAGGGATGAGATAACATCCCTAAGCATAAATGCATAGTTTACCAAATAATGAAACCAGCCTATTTGGAATTGTGTTCTCGGGGCTTAAAACGAACCCGTATGTCTCTCGGGGCAAAGACTAACCTCGCTATTGGAGTAGACCCTCATTTAAGAGGGATTTTGACCGTGGTCCTAATCAGTAGGGAAGGTTTGACCAGATAGAAATTTTGAGACAATCCTAACTGCCTAAGGTTTGATCACTCAACTCGAAGTGGACCTCTCGTTCATGGAAGGAATCGAGAGGAGATTTTGGCCGTGGTCCTAACTATAGGAAGGTTTGATCAGGATAGAAATTTTGAAACGATCCTTACTATCGGAAGGTTTGATCGTTCATGGAAGGAAATGGACCTCTCGTTCATGGAAGGAATCAAGAGGATTTTGACTATGGTCCTAACTCAGGGAAGGTTTGACCAGATAGAAATTTTGAGACAATCCTAATCTGTAGGAAGGTTTGATCGCCAACCTAAAGTGGACTCTCGCTCATGGAAGGAATCGAGAGGATTTTAGCCGGTCCTAATCAGAGGAAGATTTGACCATGATAGAAATTTTGAGACAATCCTAATCAGAGGAAGGTTTGATCGCCAACCCCAAAGTGGATCTCTCGCTCATGGATTATCCACCCCTTTCTTTGCAAAACCGGGTCGATTTATTTAGAATAGTTTATACTCATATTCCTATTGAGTAAGAAGGAAGAGCGCTTAACCTCTTGTACTCATCTGAGGAAGGGGAGCAGCTTTATATCAGATACCGCTCTGAGTGATTTCATTCGCTTATTTCGCTAAGACGCCGGGCTTCAACCAAGGCTTGATGATGGCTTTGAGAGCTAAGCAATCCTTAGTAGGATGGAGGATCCTCCCGTGATACGCAAGATTTAGGGTCCGGTCTTGTCGACCTCCTCCCGATTTATAATCTGAGGCAACTTGATTTTGTTATTATCAAGGAGGTGTTTGAAGATAATCGAACTTCTTCGCCTCTCAAAGAGTATGTCTCATGGAATTTAGAAGCTTTTGGCGGGTCGTTGTTGCGACGCTTGACTAACAAATAAATACGATGCCTTTCCTCTATTACAGAGGAAAAATTTACTCGAGGGGTCACCATATTTCGCTTCTTTCAGCCTTCCTTTTGAGGAAACGCTCGGCTTGTTCTCCTCAGATTTTCGTGATCTTTCCATGTAGTTGGTGGATCGACTCCCCATTACTTCCAACAATTCTATAGAAAGATTGTTGTGGCAAGTCTTCAATATAAACTTTTCTGATTGATCTTTGCGCTTTATGGCCTTATTGAGGAAGCGCTTACTAAAACAAATCAATCGCTTCTCCACTCTTCGCCATCCAAGAGGGTTCCAATCGAGACTTCGTGTCGCCATCGAAGAAGTTGCTAAGGAACAAGCTTTCCATATCATTCCAACAGCTTGATGCTACCGGCCTTTGAGTCTTCGATACCAATCGGCAAGTACCAATGGGTACCGACTAATGACCGAACCATCAAGGGCTCGCTTTCCGAGATCACCCCCAAATGTGATTTGAAGTAAATCGTGTTGTGTAGGTGACCCTCTCCCGCCAAATGGTGTGAAGTTGATCAAATTGAATTTTGGGATAAGGAATTGAATCCCACTCTCTAGGATACCGACACGGATGCCGGTCTTCTTGACTTCCCCGTGCGGACATCAAAGCATTGATTTTATCTTCAAGCTCTTTTCATCTTTTCGCCATCCTCCCCTTTGTTTTGGATTACTTCCAATAGGAGGAATTGGAACATCTCCACATTGAGCACCGATGCGCTCTTTCTGAGGTTGATCGCAGAATGTGTTCATCTATCTCCTAATCACTGCTTCGATATTATGGGCATTATGGTGGGTAACTCCACCTTGTTGATCGGATTCAGTCAGATGAGGCGCTTGATTTTGCAATTCCTCATCTGCTGCATGGCTAGCTCCATCTCGCTTTCATCTCAAATTTAAGCTCTTCTCTTTGCTTGGCTAAGGCTTCCTCGAACATTTGAGCTAAGGTTTCGTGAGTATTTGCAAAGCTTCTCGATGGTGACCAACACTTGATATTGTGTCATCTGAAGCCAATTGATGTCGAAGCTTCACATCGATGAATCTCCCTCATGCATCCTTCTATAGTCGGCGCTATGTGAGCTCGCAATTGTAATCGGTGACATTCTCGAGAAATGAGACCCAATCTTTCCTCCGTGAGTGAAGTCGATCCCATCCGCCGCCTTTCCCTTTGTTCACCATGTTGATAGTCACTTCGGAAACTCATCAAATTGATGAATGATCTCTTCTTCTTCGATGTCGCTTTGATCTGTGGCTTTTCATCTTCCGCTGTTGACGGGAAAGCCGCTCAATACCGGCTCTTGTGGGTGAGCCGCTCGACTCGCAATCGTGCACATCCCGATAACGCCAGTTTATCAATTTGCACACTAACAAGAACAATCTATTTTGTCGATCGCCCTTCTTCGTGCCGCCACCCCCAAATTGATTACACGGTTGATGTGGTTTGCCACGGTTGTACTTCCACCCCCAAGTGTAACGTTGTCCTTAATCGAGGACACGCCTTCTTTGGGGGCCGAACAAGGTAATCCAAACGACACTTCGCATCGCCTCGCTTGCAAAGGCATTGAAAATCACGCTTTGGCAGGTAGTCGACTGCTACCGGGCGCCGACAGCTTACACCGCCATTGCATGGTGGCGCTCGATCGTTTCGTTGGCGCTGAAAGATACACATCGCCGCTGCCAGGCGCCAGCCGCTTAACGCGTTTCCGAATCGCCTCGGCCGAAGATTGTTGGCGCAGGCGCACTCTTGAGCCAATTTTGATGTTGACTTCGACCCAAATTTTGTGATTTTGGGTCGATTCCTTGGTTAATTTCGACTCGCGCCTTTGCTTAACATGGCACGTGCACGATCAACACGCCGACGGGCGCTTTTGAGCGCTTCTTTGTCAATCGGTCCTTTGACGAACCCATTCTTCCTTAGGAGGAGTCTTGACGAATTGGGGTTGAGGCGTTGTAACTTGCCGACGCCTCGGATCACGCGAAGTTCGTGGTTGTAGTGAACTCCGCCCGCTGATTCCATGGCCTTTGCAAGTTGCTCTGACCATCTTTTGACGCTGTCTCCGACGCAGCCCTCTTCGCCGAGCGTTGAGATCTTGTTGAATGACTCTTCTTCTCGACAGAGTCACTTGATGGCTCCCTTTGAGATCCACCGGTATTGTTGAGAGGGAAATCGCCTCCGCCGCAGTTTAACGAGAATCGCTACATCACAACGTAACTAACCTCCTCTTAGGAAATGAGATCCTCCGATGCTTGGGGCGCAGGAGGACTTCATGAAGAAGAGGAGAGATATTCTTCAACTTGGCTTGATCGAAGAAGTAATTCAGCCCATCACCATGAGGTGTCGGCTTGATCGCCGCAAGGTCAGCGACACAACGATCTCTCGTTTGAGACCGCTGGCTCCCACCGTGGTCGCCATCGTGTTTAAGTTGATTTCTTTGTCGCTTCCATTACAAAACTTAAGAAAATTACACCTAATTTTCAGCTACAAAGAAATTTAAATGACTTTTCACAAACTCAACAAAAGACACTACAAGTGTAGATCTTCTCGCTGACTTTGCCTCGTACGGACGCAGAACTGCGGGACCACCGAAAACATCGCCGAATCGACGGGTTTAGTTGATGCTTCAGAAGGAAACAAGAACTTAAGCAAATATCTTAGCAAAGTAAGATATCTACTCTTCTCAAGAATAAGTCAAAGCTTAAACTCGAGGAATCTCCGTGGATCGTGGTTCTTGAACTTTGGAAGCTTGGATTCTCTCCTTGCAAAAGCTCGATTTCTTTGATCTCCTCGACGCAAATGCCGCATCCCCGCCCAAGTGGATGTAGGGGGTATTTATAGCCTTTGGGAAACGCCTCTCAAGAAACACAAGTGTCATAAGTGCCAAAGATTTTAGTTAGCGGGTACCGAATCGCCGCATTAAGCCGCGCCATCGGGCGAGGTAGTTGTCGCTACTCGGGCGGCGAGGCAAGATGGCCGCTCGCTAACCGGCGAGGCGTTGTCGCTCTCCACCGTTGTAACGGTTTCACGCTTTTAGGCACGATTAAATGCCCTAAAATCACTTAGTGGGCATTTTCGCCGCGGTAACCGCATTAAAGTATCCAACGCTCTCTGCTGATAAACCGTGCGGCCCCATCAAGATTGATTTAGACCCTTCAAGAGCTCGCTTGATTGTGTGTTCGCTTTGGCAGACATAGTAAGTGCCTCGCCTATAGCGACATATCGTGTTCTCGCCATGGCGAGGTGACAAACAAGTGTCTCGCTAGTAGCGCAGACATCAAGGTGTCTCGCTAGTGGCGGTGGCACACACGCGTCTTCGCCAATGGTGACAAGCAAGCGCGTCTCGCCATGGCGGTAAGATAACAAGTGTCTCGATCAGAAGCGACACAATCTTCCCATGTGTTGACTTCGAGATTTCGACGACGCTGTCCTTCGATCTTCTCATGATTTAGTCATATTTGAGGTTCTTCAAAGAATTTTGATGCCTACAATGTAATAGGATATGCATGCGAAAAACGATATGAGAAAATTAGATAATATTGAAAAAAAATAATCTATATGGACAAAAGTGCTCTTTAATATGTTCGTATATCCAAAAGCTAAGATTAGGCATCTTGATCATCAAAATTAATCTCAAATCCATAATCTAAGGAATAAAACTATTGTAACAAGATGACCAATATGTATTCGATATTTCTGATACTGATCCGATATTTCACTACAAAACCATATCCGCCACCATATCCTATCTGCTATAGATTTGAGTAATTATATTCAGATCCTAACGGATACTCTACACGATATTTCCTGATGATATGGTTTAGCACCCCGCAACAACCCATTTATTAATCAGTTAGTTCGGTTAAACCCTAAATGACCCATCTAACCCATTTAATGACCCATTTATCACAAAACGGTAACTCTAGAGCAAACGGGTAACTCTAGAGCCATTTCTTCAGTTTACTCTCTTCGCTTTTCTCCGCAGGAACACCGTGGTTCTTTCGATTGTCGATGGAGATTGATGAGCCAGAGGAGATCGTGGGAGGTGATGGCGAATTTTTATATTTTGAGTCCAGATCTCGACTCAAAAGTCTCAAATGGATAATCATGTTGTGCTTATAGGGCGGCCGTGCAGTTGAGAATTATTATGAAAGTGTCAAAAGGCATTTGAGGTTGTCGAGATGTATAAATCCTTTGGCTGAGGTTATCCTCCTTTATATAGTAAAGAGAAATTGCTAAACTATCCCTAGATGCACTATATAATGTCAATGATACAAAACGCTAAAATGTTAAATCCCCAATAAAAAATATTATATATCCTCTAACCTATTAGAAAATGACATGTGTATAACTAATTCCATCTTCCTAAGAATTTTATCAAATTAAAACTATTCATGTTCATAATTAGAAAATTTTACCCATAAAAATTAGAAAACTCTAATAATCAAATCTTTGTTAATTCTGATCAAGTGATAACAATTTATAATTCAAAAATTCAAAAAATTGTCATAGTGCCTTTCTTAATTTTTTAAAGAGTGAATTCAATAAACCGCCATATCTTTGAGGATTTAGCACTAAACCCCCAAAAAATTGAAACTCACGTAAAACACCCAAAATGTTTAATTTTTTTGCACTTAACCTCCATAAATAGGGTTATCTTATATTTTTTGACAAAATTAACCATCAAGACCATTATATACCCCTCAAATGATTTGTATTTGCAAGATAACCCATAAAATAATAAATAATTATTAAAAATAAAAAATTATAAATAGCTTCCTAAAAATCTAAAATCATAAATAATATGTAGAAAATTTTGAAGGATACAAACAATTTCCTTTGAATTAATAAAATTATAGAAAACTCCCAATAAATTAGGATATCACAAACAAACCTTGCAAATTTAAAAATTATATATAGCCGCTAGAAAATCAAAAAAAATAAAACCCCTAAATATGTAAATATTACAAAATGGCCCTAAAAGTTCTAAAATTATGTCTTTGTACTTTATGAACCAACAAATCAGAAAGCTACTGATTCTCTGATTATTTTATTTCTTTAGTGGTTGATCATGTCATGACATCTTCAATATGATCAAAGCATTAATCAAATAAAATTATGTAATCTCCAATCTATATACGGGTCCTTGTCAATCAACACTTGCTTGGTAACCGATTCCAATGATTTATATATAATATGACCCTCTCATTTTGATGGATCTGAGATGGTAGAATAAGATTGCTATCATTTTTCTCTAAAACTCAGAATAAATAGTGGAATAGGTAAAGTAAAAGTGAAAAATAACCAATCAAGGGCACACAAAATTTTATAGTGGTTTGATAACAATCCCACGCCCACTCTTCCTTCTCACAAGAGGCTTTCACTATGCCCCAGAGTTCTCCTTAATCATAACTCAATTCAAGAGGCTTACAAAGACCGCACCCTAAAATCTACTTAACTAGTCGCCTAACCTAGCTCTCTACAATGAGTAACACATAACCCTAGTTAGTACCAACCTCATTATTACCGCTTGAGTATGTCAGAAAAATAAGTTTGAAACAAACAACCAAATACTTTAAGCATAAAAATAAGAAAAATCTTACAGCCTCTTTTCAATTAACAAACCGCCTTCGATGAATCAAAGTTAAGCTTGATGAAGAACGGTATGGAAACCATCCTTCGATGAAGCAAAGTTAAGCTTGATGAAGAACGGTATGGATGATGAAACCAAGGGCAACTCTCCTCGCTGAGAGGATCCGAAGATGATAAGTACGACGAGAAAGAGTTTGTTGAGGCTCCGGGGGTTCAAAACACCAATTCAATCTTCTTCAAACAAATCCTAGAATTTTTCCCTTCAAACTCTCTTTAAAACCCTAGAATCCTCTCCTCCAAATTTATCTCTTTCAATCTTATATAGCCTCCGACATCAGAAAGAGATATTCTAATCATAGTGAAATTGGAGATGAAAGGATCAACAAATGGCTATGATTAAATCAACAATTATGGAATCAAATTCTTAACCATCAACTGCCTTCACGACCATCGATAGGTCCCTCGAAAGTACCATCAATAGTGCATGTAAATCATCGACGTTGATTCCTATTTATAAAAATCGCATTTGTTAACAGACACCATCGATAACTCAACCCCATCGATGGGTTCCTCACCCCATAGATAGGTCCAAGGTCGACATCACTGTGTTGATTTTCGCATCGCTTGGCCTCAGACTCTTCGTGACGGTTTTCTCCCATACTATATCATCTCAAACAATTATTAGTACCAAATAAGAGTTTGTTATTACTCAAACAAGAGCCATTGTATGGATTACTCTAACAATCTCCTTTTTATAATAATAAGCTTAAAATTTAAAATACCGAATATATGCATATTTGAGATATATATGTTTGGTGTAAAAATCTCCTCTCTGATTTGTATTGTTTTGAATGGTTTACAAATCAAGAATAGGTCTTTTTACAACGTGTTTAAGGGAAGGCCCTTCTTGTTTAACGGGTTCGCCGGTAGCGTAGGACGCTTCCCTCGATGCTCGAATCGAAGTTTGTTTCCTTGGACGATCCGACGACGCCGTCGGGCTTCAGCGGCGCGAGGTCTGTTGAGTTCGCTTCTACCCGAAGCTGCTTGGACGGGCTACTATGCAAGAGTTTGCAAGAGCTCGAGAGCCTCCAACTGAGTTCGATGGAGTCTACTTCAACAATCCAAGCCTTTGCTCGAACTCGAGTTGAGGGAGCAAGAGAGTGACTCTTCCGGCTCTTTCTTCTCTCAGCCGTGGTTTCTTACAACTCGCTGCACTCTCTCGTGGAGATGGTGGCTTATAAATAGGCAAGGAGAGGCATGGCCACTTTGATTTGTGGGATATGACCACCTACGCTAAGGGTACCATACTCTTCTCTAACCGCGGATGTGACCACCGATGAGGTAGTGAGGACCATGCCTTATCATAACCCGTGATGTGCAGAGTGGGTAAGCAGCCTTTCGAAAGTGCTCAGCGAAGCTTGCAGCGAAGTTTGTCGAACGAGGTCAACCGGCGGCCTCTGCGGGCGCGTTCGGCTTGTAGGCAGCGGCTGCAAGCGCCGTTGAACTTGCATAGCGAAGCCTAATCAGCTGCTGACAAGCCGATCGGTCCTCCTCTTGACTCGGGATGTGACCACTAATAGGTGAGGGGCCCATGCCCTCTAGCCGGGATGTGACCGCTATAGGTGATGAGAGCCTTGTCTCATCATCACCGCGGATCAGAGGCGAAAAATTGCCTTAATCCCCGCACAAAGAACTCCTGAATGAGCCAAAGAGCTTAAGAGTCCATCCGAGTGGAGTCGCCCACCTAAAGGTTAAGTTTGGCTCGATGTTTGACTTACCAAATAGACGTAAATGCCGATATCTCAAACCGAAGGAATTTGGCAAAATGACCGAGTAAACTGAACCCTTCGGGTTGGTTTGGGTCGGCCTCGCCGAGATAGTCGATTTTCATATATAATTCGGCCCAATTCCCACATACACGGTTTGAAAGTTACGCACCGCTCTTCGTGAATGGCAAGCTCGCTCAGAGCAAGCTCGCCAAGAAGGAGCTTAGCTCACCTCAAGCACAAGTTCGCATGAAGACTTGGAGCTCGCTCATGCTTGAAGCTCGCCTCAGATAGGCCAAAATCGCCTCGCAACCTCAAAGTTTGACGAGGCTCGCCACAACAAATAGCTTGACGAGGCTCGCCCGCAAAGATCAAGGTCAAACGAGGTTCGCCGCCAAAGAAGCCCTCGACATTCGCTTGCGGGCTCGCCAAGCAGCCAGGTTCGACATTCGCATCGAGCTCGCTAGCGCCGAGCCTCGACATCTGCCAGGCTCGCCAAGCAGATTGGTTCGACATTCAGCGCAGGTTCGCCAAGCTCGACATTCAACCGGGTTCGCTTATGCGCGAACCTCGACATCCAACCGAGGTTCGCCATAGCAAAGGGAACCTCGAACTCGACATTCAACTGTTCACGCTTACCGGGTGAACCTCGGCAAGCAAACCGAGATTAGACCAAGGCAAGCCGCGAACAGACTCGCCAAGAAGCAAGGCTCGACCTCAACACGCAGGTTCGTGATGTGAAGCGCAGCTGCCAGCCATGAGACGAGGTCGCTCACGACATCACCGTCCGGACGAGGTCCGCCGCATCGCAATGGGCGCCACGACATTAGCAACCGACAATTACCGCATAGGCCGCCATCGTGAAAGCAGCACGAGGCCATTGTCGTAACGCGACCGACATTTGACCGCCCCGGCATCGATGGGAGGGTCATTGACCCTCGATGAAAGCTACAAAGGGGTTAATCACACCCCTCAAGCCCATATAAATATCTAAAAGCCCAACGAGGCTAGGGCCGGGCCGGCTAAAGAAAAGAAGAGAGAGAGAACTTCTCGAGATCGACACTTGTGCACACAAGAGAGATCGAGCTCATCTTCAACCTTGGTCCGATCGCCAACGAAGCTTAACCTCGACTCGGCATCGAGTGAAGCATCCTATCGCCACCAAGAACCCATACAAAAGAGGAGTCAAATCGACCTCCCTCTCAGAATCGTGAGAATTTGATTGTAACACACCCATTCAATCAATAAACATTTTTCCCTACGTAAGATGGCT
>WHSE01000358.1:0-24008 GCA_012295165.1 Asparagus setaceus | reverse complement strand
GTGAAAGATAAAAGAAACTCGGGGACATCGGTTGGATAGCATAATGTTGGTATTTGTATTTATGCATCTTTGATTGAGTGTATATATATTTATCTTCAAGTATCAAAATTAAAAAAGTAAAAAAGAAAAAAACCGCCTAGAAACCGCTTAGGCGCCTTAGGCTTCTAAGCCGCTGGTCCGGCCTAGAGGCTACCGCTTAATGTAACATTGATCACTAGCTTTATACTTCTGGTGGAAAGGAGTAGGTGCAGGTTTTAGTTACGATGGTGCCTACAGGGTGGTGGGATGATGATAACAATAAATATATCATTAACTCTACAGGTTATGCATGAAAAGAATTTTGAAAATAAAGTACCAGCTTCTTTGAAATTTGTTTTTAAAACTTGGAGACCGATGGAATCAAGTCCTTTGTACAGTGAAAGGGTTCAACCCATGTAGGCATGCTGTACAGTGATAAATTGTGATCACTCTGGTGCTGTACTTAGGATGGTTGTTTAGTTTTGCTATGTATGTGCTACTAAGGCCAGAGCTGTAAACCTTTGGAGTTGATTCAGTTTTCTTCTTATTTTTTAATAACATTGTTAAAAGGCTGATACATTTCTATTTCATATTTGATTTGATTGGGAAGGTCCAGGGCATTTCTAATTTCATTATCACACCAGCCGGCTTATCTTGCGTGTAGCTGTTGACATTTCTTTTCTCTATGCTCCTTTCTAATATTGCCTTGTAATCATTATTATCACTTGTTCCATTTCTCATGTAGTTAAAAACATAATTTCTTCTGTTCATAATAGATTCATTCTTGTCATTTGCAGCGGAGATTATTACGTTTGACAATTGTGTGGTTGTCTACAAGTTCGTTCAGGACCTTCACTTTTTTGTTACTGGGGGGGATAACGAAAACGAGCTAATGTTAGCTACAGTGCTTCAGGGATTCTTTGATGCTGTTGGACTTCTTCTCAGGTCTGACAATCATTTTTTACTTTTCCTTAT
This sequence comes from Asparagus setaceus, assembly GCA_012295165.1. Classification (NCBI taxonomy): domain Eukaryota; kingdom Viridiplantae; phylum Streptophyta; class Magnoliopsida; order Asparagales; family Asparagaceae; genus Asparagus; species Asparagus setaceus. The sequence continues at coordinate 23,015 of WHSE01000358.1, read as the reverse complement.
TCTTGTTTCTACAGTCATTAGCTGGTTGTCTTCATTCTCACACTCGTTTCCTGCTTCAGGAACAATGTTGACAAGAGGACCGCGCTTGAAAACCTGGATTTGATCCTCTTATGCATTGATGAGATTGTTGATGGAGGGTATGTTCATAACCTATCATTCACTTGTTCTGTTGGATTTTGGAAACTGTCAGTTGTATGGTAACTTGGAATATCTAGTCTTAGAGGCAGATCCTTGATGAAGATTTTGTCCAGATCGTGCAATGTACCAAAAGAATGGGGTTGGGCAGCGGGAAGTATCAGGTTGGCGTTCAGGCTTATGGGTTTTCAGCAAAAAGAAAAACTAAAAATGGAAGGAAAACCTTTAGTCTCATATGGGACTCACCCAAGTTGAAGCAAAAACCCTAAATGCCTTAAAAAAAAAACCCTTAGCCTATCATATACCTCCCTAAAACAATTAGCTGTTTTATCATAGAAGGGGACATAACACAGCAAGGTCATTTTCTGTTGAAATATTATCTGCAGTAGTAAACCAAGACCGATAGCTAACCCTGGATCCTGTACGACTTTCTTTGACATACTTGACCACCTTATTTTATTGACTGCCAACTAACCAGTCTCTCAATTGGAGTACCTCCTCGAACACTAAAGTGACCAGATCAAATTCCTACCATCTGCTTAATCTTCCATTGCTTTTGTCAATAGCTCCTCCACCCTACTTACGCACAGACTTGAATGTTTCTTATTGGTGAAAAGCAGGACCTGGAAGTATGAAGCTAAGTCTTGGTGCACTGTGTTTATGTTCTCATTCTTTTTACAGTGTGTTGCATCTTATTTCTAGTGGAAGTTCTCTTATGTGATTTTATTGATCTTACGTAATTCAGAGTCATATCGCAAGTATTACCTTATGTGCTTTTTGCAGATGTTGGTTTTGTTTCTTGCATAAATAGCTAACCGACAACTGAAGTTGCTCTACATCAAAGTGGAAACTATTATAACTATCTTGATTCAGCTATTTAGAGTCTTAGACTGGTGATTTGATCAAAAAGCTTGTTTAGGTCTGACTTCAGATGTCTGAGATCTTTTCTGCTGGGGTTGCAGGATCGTTCTGGAAACAGAAGCAAGTGTCATTGCTGGGAAGGTTGCAAGTACAGGGGGTTTGGATGGGGCAACCTCATTTTCTGAGCAGGTACCTTTTTTTGCTTGAAAATTTATACTAGGTAGTAGAATTTTTATATGCGTTTTGTTTCCTCAATTTTGTACTCTCCAATCGGGTTTTCCCCCCCTCTTTTCACAGACTATATCTCAAGCATTAGCCACAGCACGAGAACACTTGGCGAGATCTCTTCTCAAATGACGTGGCTGAAGGATGATTAGTCTGCAGAGTTGAACAATGAATCTATAGCCTGCCCTCTTTTTCATATTTGAGTTGTATGAAGATCCTGTGCCAAGCAAGCTATATCCCCTTTTCGTGGTCTGCAGGTTTTGATAACTCTAGTCTCAAGTGGCAGTGAATTTACTGGCAACTTTGAAGTGTTAAAAACTCTTGTATATGATGGGTTTTCTTTTTTCTCCTCTTTTTATTGTTGTGGGTCTTGAAATCTGATTCTAATACCAAGCTGCAGCCAATCAACTTATATCTGAAGTGTGAAATTCTTGCATGATATGTTTTTCTTCTCTTCTCTTTTTGATATATTGTCGTGTCTTGAAATTTCAATCTAACTCAAGGATGGTATTGGTTTATAAAGGCAAGCTGAATGATTGCTATGCTAGGTTCCGGTTTGTCTCTAGAGTTGGGAATCATGCTAAAGCTTAATTTTGCGCATGATTGTCGAGTAGCATGTTACTTGATTAACGTTAGCTTTTATCAGAATGAGGTTGATGCCAGTGTTTAGTGTGAGATTTCCCAGTTGAAGCATGTAGGTGGTATTTCAATATTTTTTCCGCCTCCTGTTTGGTTAGTTTAAGATTTTGAAGGATGAGCTGGGAACAAGGAAAGCATTGTTTTTAACGTAAGCTTTTGGCTTGTCGAAAATGAATCCTTTGCTTCCATCAAACTCTCTTTAATTAATCCATGTTCGTCTAAGGCATTTTGTTGCTCTACGACTACAGAGTGCTCGTTATCTAGTTCGTTAACGCTAAGTTGGAAAGACCTTTACCTTGCTGTTTATTAATAAAAAAAAATGTGTTACTTTTGTTTGTGATTGTTTTAGGGCTTATGAACTATGATGTCTCTGTGTGTTTTTCATTTTGGGGGTATGATCTTGATGTTTTTGGGCACAATTAGACCATCAAGCGAAAAGGCTAGATGCTTCACCCTTGTTAACCATGATATGGTAAACTAATAAGCGGAGTACAACAGGTTAAAACCTTGGTTTAACATATATTTTCTGCATGAAAACTTACAAGACAGCCATTGAGGCAACTAATCCATAAATATATGCCCTTATCCAGTTAAAGCAATGACAACTGCGATAATTACAGTACATAAAAACCAAGAAAACAAAATCAGTAAATCACAACCTCCCTCTCACTCTCTCCCTTCCCTCAATCATAAATCTCAAGAACCTCATCATCATCTTCATCATCAACATAATCTTGAGAGGAGTTGATGGTATCATACAACCGAATCCATCGCCCGTACTTGTTCTCCTTCTCAACACGCTCCTCCTCCCGTCGGCACTCAAACTCAAACAAGCAACGAGCTAGAGCGGACCAGTAGGCCTCAACCCCCTCCATCCCTATACTCTCCGCTGCCATCACCGCCTTGTAGCTGTTCTGTGCAGTCCCACCATGGCTCCTCTTGAGCCTGGATGTGATCCATCATGCGTTCTATGTGTTGTTGCAATGCAGAGAGCGGCTTCGATCATGTGGGTCCTCGTCGGTTCTGGGATGTCTCGAACCTATCGACAAAGGGAGGGAGATCCACGGAGACTTGATGGTTGTTGAGGAGGGGAGAAGAAGCCGTGGAGGAGCAGCAGTCGTCGTCCATGTTTTTTCGCCTGTGGTTCTCTTCGCTATTGTCTTGAGTTTTTTTTTTCGGTGGCTTTATTTGGTTGGCGTGAGGGTGTATGTATAAGGGGGGAGGACTCCTGTTACTATCCGAACTATGACTCTGGCTTGGATTAGGAAAACGGACTCAGATGTAATTTGGAAACTGCGGTGGGTCCCACCCTGCTAGAAATCAAACCGTTTGCGTGCAAAAGAATCTCCTAAAAGAGAGGGAAGAGTCGCGCTCCTACTCCGAATCGAACTCAGGTGAGTCTACTTTCGGAATAGCATCAGGAATCCTACCCTATAAATACCCGCCCACGTACACACCCAAAAGAGGGGGGGAAAACCAAAACCAAAAAAGAATACAAGCATGGAAGTAGACGATTGCTGCTCCTCAACTTCTTCTCCCTTCCACAACCACCACCAAAAATCCATCGATGAGCTCCCGCCCTTTGCGGACAGATTCAGAGACATCCCTGAACCGATAAGAGGCCACATGGTTGCGGCGGCACTCTCTGTGCTGCGACAAAATCTTGAGCGCATTGTGGAGCAAATCTTGAGGCTGGACGAGCCGTGCTCAGACTGTACCAAACAGCTGACAGACGCGTTGCTGGCAGCGGACAGGGTAGGGATGGAGGGGGTGGAGGAGTACAGGGGAATGGCGATTCACTTGATGGAATCGGAGAGGCTGGTTCTCTTGAAGAGGATGGAGGCTCTAGAGAAGAAACACGGGCGCCGGGTTTGGGGGTACAATTGCTTTGAGGAGGAGGAGGATGTTGATTATGATGATGATGATGATGATGTTCTTGAGATTTATGATTAAGAAGAGATAGAGATCATAGCTAGAGAGAATTTGTTTTGTTTTCTGTGTTTTTTTATGTAATTGCAATTACAATTGTTATACTTCTTTAATTTAATAGAGATATGGTTTATAATTACCTCCAATGCTCTTCTCTCTTCTTGCTACTATTTTCTCTCTTTTTCGAAACATGCATGCTTCACATTCAGGCTTAGCACTAGCTTGTGGTGCTTCGTGCATTAGTTTAATTAGTATATTATACAAGCAACCGTTGGACATCTTTCTGTTAGGAATTTCTTTCTTTTTTTTTTTTGGGAAATAATCATAATTCTAAAATAAAACAAATTTAAATAGCCCGGGTTGTTTTACTTGGACTGTTTGGGGGTAGTTGTTTTGATGCTTTGCTTTGATCGTCAAAATAGATGTTACTCTTTGCCACGGTTCTGTAACCTAGCTTTGTAGGTAGATGAAACTTTAACACCTCTTTTATTTTAGCTTTTGTCTTGCTAGATTTAATTTATGAATTTTGTTGTGCCAATACTAAGTTCCATGATACTTATTATTCAAAAAGCCCATGTAAGCATGCCTTTTAACCTTTACCAATTGTAGATCAGCCCAAAAAAAAAAAAAGGAAGTTCCCAGGCCCCTCCACGTCAACTGCATAGAGAAAGTCTATCATATTTTTCTCGAAACCCTAAAATGTCCCTCCCTTCTCGTTTTAGCAGCACTTACCTTCCTCCACCAAAAGCGAAAATCAGATGGCATTTATGGCTATTGATGGGGAAATTGGAGGGAAATAATGACGCTTTCCCTCCCTTTTTCTCTCTCTAGAGCCATACCTCTCTCATTTAATATTTTTGGATTTTTATTCTTCAACAATCAATCCTCTTCTTATCCTAGAATTTCCTCCATTACTCCTCCTACCTTCCTTTCATTAATGGTTGAGAAGACTTTCATCTGCATGGTGTCCTTAGTTGAAAAAGTTATTTTTTCAATGATTAACTCTTCAACCACCTTTATGGAACTGAAGTTTGATGTGTCAGAGAAGTTAAAAATTTCATACGATTCTTTGTCATTGGTATACAAAGCTGAAACAAACAGCAACTTCAATTTTGCGATTGAGAACAAAAATGATTTGATATGTACGGTGGAGCATAACCATAATATTGGGTGTACAGAGATTCATATGCAAGCTATTCAAAATGTAGAAGTTTCGACTTCCCATAACACCTAGAAAAATCAGCAAGACCTGTAAGCTATCCTTTATTTTTTTATGAAATTTGTGATGTTTGTTAAATAAGTGGTGGAATCATGAAAAGTTTACGGATCGTGTCAATGACACTCATAGCTGTTAACTATGAGTAGTACATGTTAACAATCACAATCACATGTTAACTTTATGAGTTAGATGTTAAGCATATAAAATAGTTGTTAAATTTCGAAATATATGTTAAGCATATGAATTATTAACTATTTCTTTGAATAAGTTATATATTTTGTTTTTATTTATTTTTATTTTATCTTCTGAATATTTTCTAAATATGTGCAGCATTGCCCTACGTTGAACTCACAATGTAAAGATAGTGCTCCCATGTTTACATGTAGTTCAGATAGGATTCCTAATGATAACCCGTTTGGGGAACATGTTATGATGATTGATGACATGATCAACAATACAGAGAGGATTTATGCATAGTGGCACACTACTTTAAGTGGAGAGGGACAACTGTTTGACGGTGCGAAAGAGTTAAAATTAGTTTTGCAATACTATTCAATGACCAAAACGTTTGAGTACGAGCTTGAAAAGAACAAACCAAAGTGTATTCGAGTTTTTTTTGCCAATTTAAGGAAACCAAAGGTTGCCTCTGGATGTCGTTTGCTTCTCCTCCTAGAAATAAAACTAGACTTGCTATAAAGAAGTTTGTGAACAATCACACTTGTGGGCAGCATGATAACAATGCTGGTCATTCAAAGGCCTCTCGAAAATTCATTGCGACCCAATTACAACCCATGTTAAAGATTCAGCCGGATATCCGCCCTACTAATGTGCAAAAAGAGCTTCTCAGTCAAGATCGCTTAAGGATCGAGTGCAGTAAGATATGATGGGGGTAAAGAGACAGTACAAGAGCAGCTATATGGTGATGCTTATGAGGCGTATGATCATTGTTGTTACATTTAAATAGTATGTGTTAAGTATTTACATTGCTTGTTAACTTTAATATTTATGTTATAAATATTAAAGGTAGGAGGACAAGGTTAAGGAGACAAATCCAGGTATATTTGCATTGAACAAAGTGAGAGAATGTTTACAAGACTCTTTATTTGCTATGCCGCTTGCAAAAATGGTTTCTTGAGTGGATGTAGACCCCTTATATTTTTGGATAAGACCTTTTTAAAAGATCAATTCAAAGGTATACTCCTCAGTGCTATAGCATACGAGGAAAATCAGAGGATATTTTCATTAGCCTATTGCATATGCAATCAAGAAAATATCATTAATTAGAAGTGGTTCTTACAAGGCTTGTGGTGTTACTCTATGAAAGGCCAGAACCATGCAATCCTCCACATCAGCTAGTTATAATTTTTGATGCGGAAAAGGGAATTAGAAAAGCTGCTAAATAATTTTTTCTAGATGTTCTCTACTCTAGATGTGTTCTAGATGTTCTCCACTCCAGATGTGTACTACATCTCGTCAAGAATTTCAGATTAAAGTTGAAGGATTTGGAATTGAAGTTGAAAGACACACAAGTTTCAGGAAATTTATTGCAATCAGCTTGTTACAAGTATACTAAAGCGTAATGGGTTGATTATGTGGATGATATTAAACCGATAAATGAAAGGGCATATAATATTGTTATCAACTACACCCGTGAGAACAAACACATTCTTTCTTGAAATTTGGTAAAGTATATGCTTTCATGATCTTCCGTTAAGGTTATCTTATTTTCTATAAAAGTTAAGTCATTTTCTCGTTAAGGGTACCATATTTCCTATTAAGATTAAGTCATTTCCTATTAAGGATATCATACTTCCTATTAAGGTTAAGTCAATTCCTATTAAGAATACCATATTTCGTTAACGTTAAGTCATTTCATGTTATAGATATGTCATTGCCTGTTAAGGTTATGTTGTATGTCATAAAGTTGTGATCTTTTAAAGAATATTTAAGCTCTATCTTATAATTGTTTCATATATGGTCACGTTACATCTAATGTAGCTGAGTCATTCAATAATTGGATATCGGAAGCTCGATTGCTACGAATACTACAATTGGTGGAGCACATACGGAAGTAAATCATGGTTTGCATGAATGATCGCGAGAAATAGCTAAAAAATAGAATGAATTTCTTTGTCCCAAAGCTGAGATGGTCCTGAAAGAAAATATGAAAAACGGGCGTCCATTAGATGTCCGTCAATCCCATAAAGGATTATTTGAAGTACAATCTCATAAAACTTGCCAAGTGGATTTGGAGCACAAAACATGCACGTGCTATGTGTGGGACGTAACTCGTATTCCTTGTAAATATGCTTGTGCATCTATCATGTTTATGAAGAGAGATGTTTACCAATTCTGCGATTGGTTTATGTCGGTCGAAGGATTCAAAAAAGTTATAAGCCAATCCTTTACCCCATCTCTGATTATAAAAAGTGTAGTGCACCACGAGATCAAATCTAGATATTACTACCAGTTACAATGAAAATAAAAGGGAGAAATAAAACTAGACGAATAGATAATAGAACCATTTATACACATCCAGTTAAATGCTTTCGGTGCCATATGGAAGGTCATAACCGCGCAACATGCAACGAACCTTTCGCGGATTGATGGACCAAGTTTATTATTACCAAACTTTTAGATGTATTTTGTAGGCTGTTAAGTGTTATGCTTGTATTTTACAGACTATGTATTAACTTTCAGATTGCTTGTTATTGTTAAAAATGACTATTAAACTTATTCCATATGTGTTTACTGTTTGATATTTCTTGTTAATATTTACGATTTGTTGTTAAAGTTATAGGGTATGTGTGAAGTATACGCTTTTACCTGTTAATGTTTAAGCAAGGATAATAAATTTATGATAGATGTGTTAACTGTCTATTATGGCATGTTAATGTTTAAGCAAGTAAATCATATGAATGTAACCCGCATAACAATAGAATTGATATGGGCATAGTAGTTAATCATACCCTCAGACATAAATACGAAAGATCCAAATGTTGATCATCCATATGTAGACATAAATACAAACGATCCAAATGTTTATCCATAACATGTAGACATAAATACACAAGAGTCACAAACATAGTTGAATAAAAGTTATTTCAATCTACATTTCATTTCTCTTTCTCCCTTCATCACTTTTTAGAACATGTTCAGGATCATCCTCGTCTAGTACCCTTTACCGCTGCTTTTGTTCACGTTTTTCTATTATTAGTTCACTACAAATTTCGCTACAAGCCCGCACGCATACTCCGGTGAGTTGTCGGTAGAGTACATGTAATGTATCGCATCCAAGGAGTATAGCCCGTATATATAAGTAGACATAAATTCCACAATCATAGCTACAAATTGGGAACATAAAATTAGTTAGTAGTTGGTTAATGCAAAAAATAAAAAATAATAGCAGTAACATGATACTAACAATCCTTGTTATTACTCGCATTGGATGGCTTGATATTTGTATGTTCAAAACACATTATGAGGATCAAATGCAACCTTCATGTGGTCTATATAATTGATGATTTTCTCAATAGGTTCAATGTAACCACTGTGGCTAGCCGAACTATAATGCCTCACAACTTCTTCATTCAATCTAACTTCAGCAAGATGCCAATGGTCATGACGCACAATAGGATCTAATACAATTTTTTTCAGAGAATAGTACAGATTGTGTTTCCTCAAGGTTGGTCGTAGGATTCTTTTTGTTTTGCTCCTTGAAATATCATCATTCCTCATATTTGGTTCTAAGTGGGCATTTTGCACGCCATGGACCAATTTCAACAATAGATTTCTCAACTAATGTTATGGAAGCTTTCCCTGCCTTTGTAGCTATCGTCCCCTTCCTCATCGATCTAACTTTCTCACCCTCTAATACCCAATTCGTTAAAGGAGACTTGAATCTATTGCTAAGGGCATATGTCTTTATGCCCGTCATCTCAAAATACCATATCCATGAACATACAATCACAAATCTAACAATCAGAAAATGAACAAATTCAAAATGACATGTATATCTTATACTTAACATGAAACAAAAAAACATACACATATATTTACTACCTATAATAACAAACAATTTAAATTTAAAACTTACAGGAATAAGTGGCATGCATCAAGGGATATATGTAACTCCTGGCTTCTTCAATCCCTCCAAGGCAATTTTAGTGCCTCTCACAGTTTTTGCATAAATAAATTTCCCCATGCAACTCCGTTCACCCTTTCAATGCTATGCACATACTTGAACAATCGCCTAGAAATACCTTGCACACTACTGGGGCACCATATCATCGAGCATTGATAAAGAATTTGTAGCAAAATAAAGTCTTGAATATCCTTCTTCTTCTTTGATTCCACAAGACTTTCTAGTAGTTCTTCAACATACCTTCACATGTTCATTAATGCTCTCTTTTTTTACCCTTATCCCCCTTTTTAGGCTTATTTGGTTTAGGAAAATATTCCTTCCATATTCGGCTATTAGGGTCCCTATTGGTATAAATAATTTCTCCATCAATTGGGAAACCAATATGATCATGAACCCAATCCAAGTCAAAATTGGCAATTTTCCCCCCACTTTTTGCATCCGCTAGAAAAGGTTTGATTATCTACTTCATAATAGCTCAACACTAACTCAAGTGTTGGATAATCAACTACAAGGGGCCCAAAAAGTATATAATGCTCAAATATGGAACCCTCATAGGCATTCCTATGCCACTGTCGCACCTTTAGAGTAAGATGCTTCATGAAATCATAATATATGTTGCACTTGGCCTAATTTCAGCAGGATCACTAACATTTATTCTGAAAAAATGACATTTGTACACTTTTCAATCTTTGAACCTATGCATAGAATTAACATCCATTTAATAAACTTAACAAGTATTGAGATAAAGTTAACATGTATTCAAATATACTTAAGTACTGATTAAGATTAACATGTACTGCTATAAAGTTAACATGTATTGCTATAAAGTTAACATATATTGATTTAGGCTAGCATGTATCATGAGAAACTTAACATGTACTTCATAGACTTAACATTTATACTAAAACAGCTTAACTAACAATACTATAAATTAAACAAGCATTGTATATCTTTCATAGTTTAAAAAATAACTTTTTCCTACAACATGTAAAATCCATTTGCAATAATTCACAATCAACAATACTTAATCTACAATAAACTAATACAACAACATCTTTCACTTTCCAAACAGTTACAAATTAAAAAGCACAACCATAAAATTTGATTTCTAAAATTTTCCACATAAATTGCACACAATCTATAAACATAAAACAAACGATTAAATCCCAATAGGCTAAACTTACTTCTTTCTAGTGTGGGAACCATCCCTATTTAAACTTCATTTCTTGCCTTTGCCAAGTTGTTCACACTTTTGTATATCCAAAAGGGTTTCATCCGTGCTGCCATTCCCAAAGGAATGACGCGATTCATCATTGCTCAAAGAGACACCAGGGTCATCACTCGAGGAAGCCGTAGAATCATCACTTGCAGATTCACCATCATCGACAGTAGCACAGGGCTCATAAACGATCTTTGACAATGAGGAATTAACTTCATTTCTATATTTTGACTGTCGTTCACACCCAACATTTAAAGCCGACACTGGTCCTGACTGTCGTTCACACCCAACATTTAAAGCCGACACTGGTCCCTAATCCTGCTCCGGTCGTCCACTACAATGAACCACTTCAAAATCGTCAGCAACTTCGTCCTTCGTCACCGAATCTGATGATTCCTTGTCTGAAATTAGATTTTTGGTTATTTTTTAACAAACAAGCCCTAACCATAGGTAGAATTTCGAGAGGGAGAAAGAAAGGGGTTTTTGGGGTTCACTTAGTTCCTACTAAGAATAGAACAGAGAAGGAGAGTGTAATTCAATTTGGGTTATAGGGGCACGGTTACTAATTTTTGAGGAGTTCAGAAACTAGTCAGTATGGGCAGTTTGGGGATTGGGGGATGTTTTTTCTCTCACTGTTACTTGGCAGCGTAGTTATACCTTAAACACAAATACAGTTTGTATTTGAGGCTGAAACACATGGCCTAAAATACAAATGGTATGCTCATATGGGCTTTTTAATATTGGGGTTGGGTCACATTTTTTCCAAAATTAAATAAAATGAACCCTAAAAGAGAAAACCAACGTAATTTAAAATAATAAAAGAAAATAAAAACTTGAAAAGGAATTAAATCTCACTTAGAGTATGTTGAGGAAAGGAAATAAATATGTCCCCACATGATAATGAGTTTTTTTTAACTTCATCAATCAGTATAATCTAACGGTGGAGAAAGGTGGAAAAAACCCACCCTCCATCAATGACCATTCCTTTAACGTACTTGGTATTTGAGAACTAATCATTATAGCGAAACAAAAAAAACTTGATTAAAAGCTCAGATGGTTGATTGCAATAAAACCATTTAAAGATGGTTTATGTATAAATTGATAATCAAGTTGGTTTTGTAGATGACCCTATTTTAAAGGTGGTTTCCCAAAAAAAAAAAATAGAACCCTACACTAAACTAATAAGCAGAGTACAACAGGCTAAAAGCTATGATTTAACATATATTTTCTATGAGAAAATTTAGAGCATAACTTATCAAAAACCAAGAAAAAGGACAACCATTGAGGCAACTAATACATATATATTCTTTATTAAAGTAAAGCAATAATAACTGTAATTACGATGATCACAAAGCCTCTCTCTACTTAATCATAAATCTCAAGAACCTCATCATCGTCGACATTGTTAACATCTTGAGACTGAGAGCAGTTGATGATATCATACAACCAGATCCAACGCCCATATCTGTTCTCCTTCTCAGCACGCTGTCGCTCCCAGTTCTCAAATTCAAGCGAGCAATGAGCCAGAACAGACCAATAGTTTTCGACACCCTCCATCCCTAGGTTGTCCGCTGCCATCACCGCATCTTCAAGCTGTTGGATGCAGTCCCAGCGTGGCTCCTTTAAACTCTGGACCTCACTCATCGTGCGTTCAGGGTGTTGACGCAATGCAGAGAGCGAAGCTTCGATCATGTGGCTCCTTATCGGTTCGGGGATGTCTCTGAATCTATCGATGAAGGGCGGGAGATCAGCGAGGGGAGAAGAAGAGGTTGAGTAGAAACAGTCATCTTCCATGTTAATTTGTGAGTTTTGTTTGGTGTTGTTTCTTTGTTTTGGGTGTTGTGGGGTTTATTTAAAGGGAAGGAAAGACTCCTGTTAGTGTTACTGTTCGGAATATGAGATGGATTCCAACTCTGATTCGGATTCGGTGTCTCTTTTTCTGTTTACGAAAAGGAAACTTCGACAGATTCCTTTATGTTACCAAAAGCCTAATCTCGACATACATATTTAAATAAAGAAAAAAAAAGGAAAGGTTCGGAATTGAATCCCAGTCCGACTCAAAGTTTGCTCTAGTTTCCCAATAAATACCCCACACACCCAACAAAAAAGAAAAAGAAAAAGAAAAAGAAAAAAAAAAAATCTCTGCAACCGAGCATGGACATTGACGATTGCTGCTCATCAACTTCTTCTCCCCTCCACAACAACCACCAAAAATCCCTCTATGACCTTGGGCCCTTTGTCGATCGATTCAGAGACATCCCTGAACCGATCAGAGGCGACATGATCGAAGCATCATTCGCTGTGTTGCGACAACGCCTAGAGCGCATTGTCGAGGAAATCCTGAGTCTGCAGGAGCCGTGCTCGGCCTGCACCGAACAGCTCGCAGATGCGGTCTTGGCTGCAGACAGAGTAGGGATGGAGGGAGTGGAGGAGTACAGGGGTATGGTGATTCACTTGATTGAATCAGAGAGGTTGGTTCTTTTGAAGAGGATGGAGGTTTTAGAGAAGAAGTATGGGCGATGGATTCGTTGGTACAGCTGCTTTGAGAAGGAACAGGATGTTGATGATGATGATGATGATGATGATGTTCTTGTAATTTACGATTAAGAGGGGATAGAGAGAAGGAGAGAATTTGTGATTTTGTTTTCTGTGTTTTTATGTAATTACAATTGTTATTGCTTGAATTTAATAAAGATACGGTTATATAGTTACGTCCAATGCTCTTCTCTCTTCTTGATTTTGTTACACTATTTTCTCTCTTTTTCAAAATATGCATGCTTCACATTCATGCTTAGCCTGTTGAGCTCCGTGCATTTAGTCTAGTACAATATACAAGCAACGGGTAAGCAATCTTTTGCCGAGCAAGGATCCTCTACATCCTTGATCGTAGAGTACTTCTATAATTATATATGGATTAATAATATTGGCTTATTCAATGGGTCCTACACTTAAAAAGAAACTTTTTATATGAATTATATAATGAATATCACTTAGGGGTTTACCGAGTGAGGAGTTGTGATTAGTGAGTTATAGAGGTACTCTACTGACAAAGTATGTAGAGGATAATTTACATAAGCATTCTTTTCTTAGTTCACTAGGATCTTTTGATTGTATTTGAAGAATTTTGAGGTTTCTTGTATCCAAGAACTTTGAGCTTTCTAATTTTATCCCTACTGAGAGAATCCAAGTTTTGCTTGATGCAAAGAAACTAACAGTTTGCTTGAATCAGAGAGGTTCAACGTTTTTTCTCCCTTGAGGCTTGTTGGCAACCCACTAAGACTGAGCAAGTTCAAGCTGGCAGAGGTTCAAGCTTGTAAAGAACCGTTTACTTCTTAGTTAATGGGGGAAAGAAAAGGAAAACTAGGAGTTCGTAACTGAAAAAGAATGCTAGATTATTTAGTGCAGCTATTAGAGTTAATTGGAAAATTCAGTTATAAAAACTCAAGAGCCATGAAAACCCTATATAAGTAGCAAATCCCTCATAGTTTTCATACACACCAAGTACGAAAAAGGAAAATTATCTAGGAAGCCATGGTAAAATGGAGGAAGAAGCTGCTGTGGAGGTAAGCTTTTAGTTTCTTTTAGTCTTAGATTAATATAGTTTAAAAAATAAAAGAAATTAAAAAGACATTACTTTTAAGCCTCTATATTTTCAGAAATACTAATTCTAGTACACATAGTTATATATAAAGAATAGACAGATATGTCAAGAATAGTTATACTGATATCTTGTTAGAAATTTATATGTTTATATGCTTATGGATTTGATCGAGGAGCGTGTTTTTAGTAGTACGATTCACCAAAAGTGCTAAAGATTCTTGAGGTGAGTAGATTTCTTCTCATTAGTTATTTTTAGATATTAGCCTTATTTCTGTATCAAAAAGAAACTATTGGATCGGACAAGTTATTTCTATTCACTTATAGAAAATTACTAAAAGAAATTGGCATTGTTGAGCTATTTATCTCTAATAAGATAAATACTATTTTAATATGCAAACTATTGAAAATATATTTCAAATTTAGTGTTCATGTGAAAATATTAAAAATTGTATATTTGACAAAATTAATTAAATTGCTCTAGATTTTTATTTTATGAAAGAAATAAGAGTATAAAAGTGTTAAAGTATTTATATTACTTTTCGCACAAGTGGATATTGCAAGTGATATTTTGAGTTAGAAGAAAGTGTTTTAAATGTTAAAAACCTCGAAGTCCACTACAGAGTGAAGTGAATTGCTTTAGCTTACCATAATGTATCGAATGTACCGACCAGTATTAAAATGACCTTTTAGGCAAAAAGTAAAGTGGCCTTCAGGCAACCTATGGTAGTGCTAGGTATTATCTGTCCCCGGGTTGGACTATAGTAATCGATGCACATTCCCATGCTACTGGGCTATAATATCCGTGGTCTTAGTGTGACAACTGAGGAAGTTTTGCTAGTGTGATTTATTTATAGTTGAAAAGTACTTAGTATTCAATTTAGTTTATTTTCTTATAATATTGTTCCATGCAATACTTGTATAACTCTTCTATTCAATATCTTGTATGCTTCTTAAATAGTTGTTTATAGTAGCTTATTTAAAGTTAATAGTGATATTTTGTGAACTTGTCTGATCCACTAATGATAAGTTATTTGCTTACTGAGTGTAAACTAACCCCTTATTTGTAATCTTTTAGATGAGAATTAGACAGCTCAATCTATAGCTTGGAGTTTTGGGACATGAAAATAATCTATTAGAGAGTGTTTTAATGCTCAAAGATTATAGTCGTTATCTTAGTCACTTTTATGTTACGTAATAAGAGTCTTTTGACTCATCAGAGTGACCTTATTATGATGTAGTTTTGCTCTGAGATTTCTATATGAACAAAGTTTCTTTTTAATAAAACTTTATTTGAAACATAGAAGTGCAACACAGGGCTTGGCGTGTGTTTTTGCACATGTTGCCGTTGTCATGCATCTCAAATTATGTTGCGCATTTAGGGGCATGACAAAGCTGGCCAAGTTTTAATGTATTTTGTTGTTCGGAAAAATTTGGGTCAATTTTGGCTCAGCTTTTCTCAGCTCATTTTACCCCTAAAATTATGCCAGAATTGGTTTACTCCCCATTCTAGACCAATTCTGACCTGGTTGAAGAATAAATCAAGTATGACCTAGTTCTTATTGGCTCGCCATACAAAGCCTTAGTGATTAGACTTATTCAATTATCTTTTCACTCAATGGTAATGTTATGACAAATCTCCAAGATAAACTAATATCAATCATACGAAAGCATGAAAAATATCAAGAACACAAAAACACGAGATATCTGCGGTTGACCCATCGTAAACGGGTGAAGGAGGAGAATAGCTTTACTATTAATTTATGAGGAATACAATATGGAGATCTCTCAATCACTCAATCCCTAATACACCCTAAAAACCTAATACAATCTCTCTCAAATAAAGGAACAAAAGAGAAAAAATATCAAATAGGCTTCATAAGAGAATTCTCTCTTCTTGATTGGTGCTCAGAGATAGATGATAATTCAATCTCTGGATGACCCTATATATGTATATATATATATGTATATATATATATATATATATATATATATATATATATATATATATATATATATATATATATATATATATATATATATATATATATATATGTATATATATATATATATATATATATATATATATATATGTATATATATATATATATATATATATATATATATATATATATGTGTGTGTGTGTGTGTGTATATATATATATATGTGTGTGTGTGTGTGTGTGTGTGTGTGTGTGTGTGTATATATATATATATATATATATATATATATATATATATATATATATATATATATATATATATATATATATATATATATATATATATATATATATATATATATCCAAAAGGCCAATTGCTTGCTTCTCAAGAAAATAGAATCACAGTGGGAATGGAATTTCCATATGATTGATTATGTCAGCAAATTGAATTCTAGTACATGTGGGATTCCTAATCAATTAGAATCTTTAATTGATCAAGATTATTTTCAAGTTAATTAGGTGCCCATGTCCTTTTGCAATTAGGACATTGCATAAACCAATTTGTCACCAACTCAAAATAGGATTCTCTTGGCCAAAGCATGATCGAGCCGAGATGCCGACTTCGATCGTGTGTATTTGAGGCATCCATAACAAATCTCCACCTTAACTCAAATACGCCAATAATTCCTCACTCCAAAAAACTAATTTACTCCACCTTCTCCAACAGCTCCGCAAGGCATCAAGTGCAGCACATATCAATCAAGTCCAAGCCCGGCTTGAACTTGCCAATTGAAAGAGGCCTCCTCAATAAATCGACTGAATTGTCCACACGACGACCATAATTCTTAGTAAAGTCATCACCTAAAGTAGTTCCTAAATAGCTGAAGGGCACAAAATTATCAACTGACAATGCATAAGCTACTGTATCTTCATATCTTTGCGGTGGTTGAATATCTCGTCTAGACCAATCTCTAGCAATAGTATATTCCCGCTCTTCCTACAGCTGTTGAGGTGCTTCATCTACTTGAACGGGATATAGCTGCTGAACTCCTGTAGACTTATCTTGCTGAAGAGCTGAATCACAAATTTCTAACTCCACCTTCTATCTCGCAGTGCGCTCTTTAACATCAACTGAAACTGGTGACTATTTTTAGTAGAACATAGCAGACTCATCAAAAGTGACATCACGGCTAATAATAATCTTAGGAGACTTCTGATTAGGACACCACAACCTAAAACCCTTAACACCAAATGCATAGCCTAGAAATATGCACTTCATTGCTCGAGGCTCAAGTTTCCCTTGACTAACATGTGCATATGCAGGGTAACCAAATATTCTAAAATTAGAATAATCCGCAGGCTTACCGGACCAAACCTCCTCTGGAGTTTTATAACCGATAGCAGTAGATGCCGACCGATTCACTAAGTAACAAGCTGTATTCACCGCTTCTGCCCAGTATTCATTGCCTAAACTTGCACTGGACAACATACAACGAGCTTTCTCCAAAAGGGTTCTGTTCATACGTTCTGCCACTCCATTCTGTTGCTGTGTCCGAGGGACTGTGCGATGTCTAATGATTTCCTCATTCTTGCAGAACTCATTAAATTCTTCTCCACAAAACTCAAGGCCATTATCAGTTCTAAGCCTCTTAACCAGCCTCCCAGTCTGCTTCTCATCGAAGACTTCCACTACTTGAAAGTCACAAACACCTCATCTTTATGTCTCAAAAAATAGACCCAAACCTTCCTGCAGCAGTCATCAATGAAGGTCAGCAAATATCTCGAACTACTAACCTTCGAGGCAACTTGAGAAGGTTCTCAAAGATCTGAATGGATATAATCCAAAGTACCTTTAGTCTAATGCATTGCCGTATTGAAGCTAACTCTTTTCTGCTTCCCGAAGATGCAATGCTCGTATAATCCCAATTTTCTTGTTCTCTGTCCATATAAAAGACCCTTCTCGCTCAACTCGGCCAATCCACACTTACTCATATGACCAAGTCTCATATGCCATAATCTGGTAGTATCTTCTCCTGATATCGATGATGCAGCTGTAGCCGAATCGATAATGGTAGAACCCTATAAAACATACAAGTTATTGATATTCTTTCCTTTCATAATCATAAGAGAGCCTTTTGTATCCCTAAAAACTCCACCTTCACCTGAAAAATTACACCCAATACTATCAAGAGTGCCCAAAGAGATGAGATTCATCCTTAAACCTGGAACATGCCTAACATCAGTTAAAGTCCTAATGACTCCGTCATGCATCTTAATCTGAATTGTCCCTTTCCTAACAGTTTTGTATGAGGCACTATTCCCCATGAGAACAACTCTATTATCAATAGCTTCATAAGTGGTGAACCAGTCCCGATTAGGACACATATGATAGGAACTACCTGAATCCAAAATCTAATCTTCAGTGCTCTTGATTTTATCATCGATAACCAATAAAATCACATCTTCAGCAATACCAACTTCAGCAGAGTCCTCTTTTGATTTTTCTTCATACTCTTCTTGTTTCTTCTTGTTCTTCAACCTGTAACAATTAGCCTTGATGTGTACTTTCTTCTTGTAATATCTGCAGGTTAGATCCCTATGTTTTAACTTATACATGTTACCTCCAAAGCCCTTTTCTTCCGATCTTCCTTGAAAAAATAAGTCATCAACTTTATCACCACTTTCGCTTATGGTTAATTCTTTATCGATCTTCTCCTTATTCAACAAGTTCTCTTTGACGCCCTTGATGCCAATAGAATCTCGATCGTAAATTATAGTATCCCTAAAGTGCTTGTAGGAAGGCGGCATAGAACACAATAGCAATAGGGTTTGGTCTTCATCATCGATCTTAACATCAATCTTACTCAAATCTGTAATCACATAATTGAATTCGCCAATATGAGATTTAATGGGTGTACCTTCCGACATCCAAAGTGTGTATAAACGCTGCTTCAAGAGGAGGCAATTAGTGAGCAACTTCGTCAAATACAAATCCTCCAACTTAGACCATAAATCAGTGGCTGTCTTCTCCATGAGAACTTCTTGCAAAACTTCATTTGTCAAACATAGCCGGATCGTCTTGAGGGCTATTGTGAGATCGTTATCATCCAACTCGTTCCAATCTTCCTCCGTCATGGTAGCTGGTTTCTTCGACTTTCCAAACAAAGTCTTCTTCAATTCACGTTGTGTCAACACGGCGATCATCCTAACTTGCTAAAGGGTAAAACTGATGTTGCCGTCAAAATTTTTAATATTTCACTTCGTAGTGGTTGTCAGCATCTCCTCATCCAATTGATAGCTGAGGGCTCTGATACCAATTTTTTATGACAAATCCCTAGGATTAACTAATATCAATCACACGAAAGCACGAAAAATATCAAGAGTATAAAAACACACGGATATACGTGGTTCTACTTATAGCCTACATCCACTGGCGAAAGAGAAGAATAGCTTTACTAACAATTTGTGAGAAATACAATGTGGAGATCTCTCAATCACTCAATTCCTAATATACCCCAAAAGCCTAATACAATCTCTCTCAAATAAAGGAACAAAAGAGAAAAATATCAAATAGGATTCACAAGAGAACTCTCTCTTCTTGATTGGTGCTCTGTAGATAGATGATAATTTAATCTCGGATGACCCTATATATATATATATATATATATATATATATATATATATATATATATATATATATATATATATATATATATATATATATATATATATATATATAGAGAGAGAGAGAGAGAGAGAGAGAGAAGAACTTTGATCCACTTAAGTGGATAAGTAAAGTTGTCCACTCAACTTTTCCTCCCTCCATTTTCCTTGGGATCCATGCAAGATATGAATTGATTTTTTATTTGCTCATGCTACACATCTCAAGAGAAGATGGAGGGAGGAAAGTTGGTGGACAACTTTCCTTGTCCCCTTAAGAGGTTGATATATATATATATATATATATATATATATATATATATATATATATATATATATATATATATATATATATATATATATATATATATATATATATATGATTGCAATGTTTATAATCGGTAAATTGCTTCAATTCTTTTATAACCAACGTCAATATTTATCGTGTGCTAACAAACTTTCGCACGAACTTCGAACACTTTCCTTGCTCTAATTAGAGCCTTTTTACTTACAAACTACAATACAAAAAATATTCTTTAGCAACTTCACCAATGGCACATAATCAAGAAGACAACAGTCCTTTTTTTTCTCTCCTCTCTTTGACAGTTGGGGTTTATTGCTTGACGCTCGTTTTGATTGTTAGTTCATCAAAATAGATGATGATTTTGTTTGTGATTGTTCTAGGGTTATGAATTATAGTGCCTCTATTTGTATGTTCTTGTATGCTCTTGATGTTTTTCTGAGCCACGGTTTAATTAGTAACGTATATTTTGCAAGATGCATATATTTGTAGGCGTTAAAAATTGCTTATCGCACCCAAACAAGACTCGTGGATTGGGTTGACAACCGACGATCCGTCCGATAACGCGACCGAAAACAATGGCGAAGTGCTTACTCGGCTAACGATGAAGCGAAGTTGGCGGCGCATGCACGTGCCGTCGAACGACGCGTCGACGGCTCGACGAGGCGAAGTCGACTAAACTCAAACGCCGACGAGACGGAATCTATCAGACTTAGTCCGCCGATGCAAACGAGCCGTTTGAGCTCTGAAAGTTGATCGGATACGGACTCAAACACAACGGCGACATCACCGGAGAAACCAAGCCCGAAGACCGAAACGACGCGAAAAGACCGAAAACGGAAAAGGCAAAAAACAGAGCGGCGACACCTCGCCAACTTGGCCGAAGTTACCCTGCCAAGTAAGTGCGGCTCGGCACAATGGTCGAGCCACCTCGCCAACTTGGCCGAAGTTACCGCCAAGTGGTCGAGGTGGCTCGGCCACCATGGTCGAGCCACCTCGCCAACTTGGCCGAAGTTACCGCCAAGTGGTCGAGGTGGCTCGGCCACCATGGTCGAGCCACCTCGCCAACGTCGAAGGGTTTCAAAGTGGCCGAAAGCCATTTGGCCGCCTCGTTCTATAATAGGGGGTTTCTTCATTTGGGAGGATTTTTGGGAGCTTCGATTTTGGCGGATTCTCGGGTTTTGAAGAGTTCTCACGAGGTTCACGAGCCCTCGCGAAGATCGCCGACGACGCTTCCGGAGCACCGGCGAGCACAAGTCCGGCCAACGCCGATCTACAAGCTTAAAGGTAATTGAATTCGGTCGAACTACGATACCCTCTAGGTTAAGCTTCGTCTTAATCTCGTGGATAGCGCCAGATTTCTCCTAGTAGATCTCACCCGCCCGCGATCCTCTTTCGTGAGTGTGATCCCCGCAGCGATCCTCTTTCGTGAGTGTGATCCCCTCAGCGCTTGCTTCCTCGTGAAACGAGCCCCTGACGCCTGTAGTTCCGAACCCGGCTCTACTCGATCGATTGCGCTGTGGTCCACGGACACAAAAGTCTCCAAGACAGCAAAGAACTCCACGCAGCGAAGATCTCGACATAACAGAGATCCTCGTGTTTGTTCAAAAGGATAAAAGTTGTAATCTTTTTTGATCTTCATTGTACGCCTTAAAATAAAAGGCAATTTCTTTTTGAATTTTGTTGTAGGCCAAAGAAGCTGTAAGCAAATTCAAATCAATGACAATCAAACCGACTTTTACCGCGAACAAGCTGGCGACCACAGTGGGAGCCACCGGCCTCAGATCGGAGGTCGTCGTGCCGCAACCGCGGATCCCTATTCCGGTGGAGAAAGAGGTCGAGTTCGAGTTCGACCAGCAGAAGTACGAGGAGTATCTTTCCTCGTCCTTCAGATCCAGCTCTCCCCGCCGCTCCAAGAAGGTCTCCGCTGCAAGGAGAACCCGATGGGCCTCCGATGTAGAGCCCCGTGACGGCGAAGTCTAACTCGGCCGCCGCAGTAGCGAAATCCCTCGGCGAAGTCGGATAAGCGCCGAGATGACCGCCGATGATGCGCCTGCACTCTCCAAGCGAGCCCGCCAAAGGCGACGACAAAGCATGGCGCGCAAGCAAGCCAAGGCCATGCAGTCCGTGGATGGGATCCGCTACGAAGCGGATCTAAGATCCAGACTTACGCAGAGGCTTCAGCCTCAAGTGATCGACGGTCTATCCAAGCCATCGACCAACGAGTGGGTCCGTGTCAAACGGAACCGCTCCACACTTCAGGAGCGCATCCGAAGCACTTTGCGCAAGCACGAGCTTTAGTGCAGCAGGCTCGTGAATTGAAGCCACCAACGTACCACCATGTTTGGAAGCCCAAGTCTAATGGTGCCCCAACCCCAGTGGCCCACGCTCCTGTCTCGGCACTTAAGCCGAAGGCTATAGGTGCCTCAAGGTCAAAGGTGCCTGCACCTGAACCGGTGGTGAAGCCCACTCCCGTCACCAAACCAACCATCAAGGATCGCTGGGTCCTCGAAGGGATCACGGGTCACTCCTCATACAGAGGTCGCACTGCCTTAAAGGACCGTGAGATTCCCGCAATCCCACCAACCGGATTAAAGATCAAGTCCAGAGTCCTCAAACTTCACGCCACATAAGCGGAAGTCAAGGCGAAGTTACTCGATAGTTTTGGCCATTCTCGGAAGGAGGCGGCTCTCGTCGGCGGCGGCGATGTTATACAGAGAGATCACGCCAACACACGGTAGGTTGCGGTACCACGCCCGCCGAGCGGTACTACTACCGTGCAAGGGATACGAGAAAATCTCGAAGGATCCCCCTAAATTGACGCAGTCATGCTTGTGCTCCAAGCTCATCAAGACGGTGCTTTCGGAATGCAATTGCCATCGAGAAACTCCGGAAAGGGTGTCAGTCTTCCAGAGACTCACCAAGGAAACGCCGAGACCTAGGTCAAGACGATTTCGTAGAAAGTCAGCACTTCGAGCCAATGAGTTGCCAGAGGTCACCAACAATATGACCGGCAAGGAACCGTCGTCGCGACTTATTCCTAGCGCATCGCAACGATTAACTCGTTACGGTCCGGGACTATTCGACGGTCCAATTACGACAAGCTTTTGAGAGGATTACCCTCAGAGGATGAAGTGTCGGTG
>WHSE01000357.1:0-24043 GCA_012295165.1 Asparagus setaceus | reverse complement strand
CATTCTATAATTTATTTGACAAATTATTTTAATGTCCTAAGGTTTCATTTATTATTTTTATTTTAACATCTTAAAGTTTGAATTTATCCAAAATAATGTTCATATAAACTTTGAGATCCCGAGATGAAGTTATTGGAATGTAAGAAAGTTGCAAAATTTTACTAAACAAATCACTAAAAGTATTGTAAATAATACTTTTTTACAATAATGAACACTATAAAAAGTATAAGGAATTCGCATCGCGTCATCTGAGGGTTACACTTCTACAATTAGATTAAAACTTAAAAATAAAGTGGAAATGTTGACTTTAAAATAAAATGGCCAATCTAAGTAACAGATTTGAAAAATAATTTTTAAAGACTGCTCAGGGTAAAGTCGGGATGATTGTCATTGATTTGAATTTTGCTTACGCCTTCTTTGGCCTACAACGAAATTCGAAAAGAAATGCCTTTTATTTTAAGGCGCATAATGAAAATCAAAAAGATTACAACTTTTATCCTTAGTGAACAAACACGAGGATCTGTTATATCGGATCCTCGCCATGGGTTCTTTGCTCAGGGGACTTTTGTGTCCGTGGACCATCACAGAATTCGATCCGTAGAGACCCTGGGTTCGAACTACAGATGTAAGGCTCGCTTCACTCAAGGAAACGAAGCCGAGGGATCACACTCACGAAGGAGAGGATCGCTGCGGGGATCACACTCACGAAGGAGAGGATCGCCGAGCGGTGAGATCTACTAGGAGAAATCACAGCTATCCCCGATTAAGACAAGCTTAACCTAGAGGGTATCGTAGTTCGACCGAATTGGTTACCTTTGCTTGTAGATCCGATGTCGATTGGACTTGTACTGCTCGACCGTATACCGACACTGTAGATCTCGCAAGAATTCTTCGAAGTCCGAGCTCTTCCAAATCCCCAAAAATCCTGATCAAGAAAAATCCACTCGAAGATGACACCCCCCATTTATACAACTCTGGGGGTGTTTCTTGCCGAGCCACTCTACCAAATGTCGAGGTGGCTTACATGAAACGTGAAGTCACCAGAATTGAGGCTCACCAGTGGCCGAGCCACCTCGCCACTTGAGGTTCCTCTACCAAGTTGTCGAGGTGGTTTCGGCCAAAGTGGTCGAGCCACTGCCACTGTCGAGGTACTCGGCCAAGTTGGTGGTGCTCTCGCCGCTTTCGCGTTGCTCGGCTGCCTTCTCCGCCGCTTCCGCTCTCGGCTTGGGTTCCGGCTCATACTTGATTCGACTAATTTTGGTTTGTTCCGTTCAACGGTCTCCAAATCCGATCGTCCGCTCAAGTCCGGTTAAACCGCTTGTGACGCCGGTGGTTCGCCGAAGTTCGCGTCTTAACGATTCGACGTCTGTGTCATTCGATGGGTTGTCATTCGCCGACTCCCCGTCACGAGTTGGCTTCGGGGATCTTGTAAGTATTTTTCAACGCCTACAGATACCCCCTCCAAAGCGTCTCAGTCTCGATTCTTGATGAGTCTGGGATGCTTTGGACATGATGGTTCCCGGCCTTCAGTCGGCTGAGGGTCCCACAAGATAGCTTCAAGTCTTCAATTCTTTCAGACCATCCAGTTCTTTGTAGGATTTCTGATAAGATCACGGTGCTGCATTTATTGTCTGACCGCTTGTTATCTTGACTCGAAGCTGGTGGGTGAGTTTTGTTTGTAACTCGTGTCGGTTGGTCGTTGTTTGACTAACCATCAGATTTTTGGACTTCTCCGTATGTCGGCGAACTCCTTGTTGGCGACACGTTGGCTGTGTCGAATACATGGAACTTCATAACCCTCACTCGGCTAATTCCTTCATCATCACGTGTGTTGTTGGTTTAACTACAGCGGGAGGATATGATTATCCGATGTCAACATGACTTTCACTCCTCGTCAGATTATTCCTCTCTTGGAGATTATGGTGGGAGGAAATTAAGGGTTACCGAGTTATCCTTAAGAATATGGATTTATTCTCCAGGAACTCCTCGTTGAAATTTTGGAAACAGTTTATACTCGTAATCCTAGTTGGAGTAGGATTGGGCGACGCGTTGATCGGCGTCGATGCAATTCGCATGATCGAGTTATCCCTAAGAATATTTCTTGTGAAAATATTCTTCCGGGAACTTCTTGTAATCCTAGTTGGAGTAGGATTAGGCGACGCGTTGATCGGCGTCGATGCAATTCGCATGATCGAGTTATCCCTAAGAATATTTCTTGTGAGAATATTCTTAGGGAACTTCTACGATTAGGAAATAGTTTATACCGTAATCCTAGTTGAGTAGGATTAGGCGTTGATGGCGTCGATGCAATTCGCATGATCGAGTTATCCCTAAGAATATTTCTTGTGAGAATATTCTTGAGAACTTCTCTGAGATTAGGGTTTATATACTCGTAATCCTAGTTGGGTAGGATTAGGCGGAGCGTTGATCGGCGTCGATGCAATTCGCATGATCGAGTTATCCCTAAGAATATTTCTTGTGAGAATATTCTTCCGGAACTTCTCGATGATTAGGAAAGGGTTTATACTCGTAATCCTAGTTGGAGTAGGATTAGGACGTTGATGGCTCGATGCAATTCGCGATCGAGTTATCCCTAAGAATATTTCTTGTGAGAATATTCTTAGGAACTTCTACAATTTAGGAAACGGATTTATACTGCGTAATCCTAGTTGGGTGGGATTAGGCGCGTTGATGCGTCGATGCAATTCGCATGATCGAGTTATCCTAAGAATATTTCTTGTGAGAATATTCTTAGGAACTTCTCGAATTTAGGAAAGCAGTTATACTACGTAATCCTAGTTGGAGTGGGATTAAATGACAGCGTTGATCGTCGATGGGGGCGCTGCGAGGTGTTATTAGGAATAAATCTTGAGATCTTTCCAAGCTTGGAGGAGGGTAGGAGCCAATCAGCGGACTGATTTGGCACTATTTTGACATCCGGATAAGGTTCCAATTAGGACTCCTAATTAGGGGCTGATTAGAGTCAATTAGAATTGATTTGGGAGCTCCATTAGAATTCCTACTTCTTGCCAAATAGGACTCCTTATTCAAAGAGGATTGGGTCCATGTGGGATTGTTATAAATACCCACAAACCCTCTTTTCTGACCTAGGCGGGCCCCCCAGTGCTCTCTCGTTTTCATCTCGCTTCTGCCGTCTTTTCTTCCTCGATCAACAAGGTATCTGAGTACTTTTCTTCTTTTCTTCTTTTTCTTGTGCATCGCAGTGTCGCAGAACCCAGCGAGAGGAACGGCAAAGCGGTCCAGCTGGCCAGCGGTCCGCCAGGCTCAGCGATCGCGTAACGGCTGGCCCGAAGCCGAACTGGCCTTGAGCGCCGGCCTTGCCAGTGACAATGCGCCAATGGCGTCAGGCCGTGCAGGCGCCAGCGGCAACGGCGCGTCATGGCCGGGCGCTCGTGTGTGCGGCGTGGATTCGTAGCTTTTGACCTTTTATTTGCTGATTTTTTGCCATGTATCGACTTTTCGTTGTATTGTTGCCTTCCGATGTAGTCCGGGGAGATCCGATGTTTCGAGTCGATCAACTTCGCCACCGCGGCGTGAATGCCTCCTTCTTTCGGTGGTCGCGGCATCATCATATTACGTACATATATCGTTGTATCCCTTCGTTCTCCCTTGTGAGGCGATTGGGAAGAGGGAGATTCTCCTGTGAGGATTGAGGCTTCAAATTTGCACGTTCGTTATGACCCGTTTGCTTCTCCTTTGTGATTGGGAAGAGCAAGATTCTCCTTGAGGATTGAGGCTTCAAAGCTCACCGTCTTTAGCGGGGCGATTTCATACCGTACCCTTACTTGAGACGGGATATATATTGTTGCTTTGTTCATGCGACTATATTTATCGTTTCTAGGTATTGATGCTTGGTGAAATCGTCGTACCGATATAAGGTCGTGACTCAATCTCATGGGTTTAGAAGAGTTCTACATGTAAGATATTCCTCCTAAATGATCTCGTTAACCCTTTGTTCTCTTGTGGTGGCGGATGTTCCGATGATTATTCGTCTACCGAAGGCTCGATGTCAAGTCTCGATTCTTAAGGTCATGGGAGAAGGCCTTTTTCACCGAGGAAGCCCAGACTGTGGCCGAACACCCGAGGAAGAAACCGGTGAAGCTGAGCCTACCATCATAATTTCGGATGACGAGTTTGAGGGATCGCCGTCATCCAATCCGCCTTCCTTACCTTGGCCAAAAGTTTCCCAGAGCCTTGGTATAGAGGGGTGGAGGCCCCGGTTAATCTTGGCGGACCACTTCCACGAATTCAACCTATCGCGAGATTGCCCGGGCCAAAATCTGCCGTTCGACTCGGTTACGTGATGGGTCTCCTTCACTGTTGGAGAATGGTTTGAAACAGCGATCTCTATTATCGAGGTTAGATGGGCGACCTTTATGGTCTTCGCCCATTCATATTGAGTATCTTAGAGGAAATTCAGCGTGTTGGTGGCCCTCGGCTAGCTAATCGTTGTGAGCAAAGCTCACTAGGCGGCTAACTCTTGCATACCGTGTGGAGGATTTAGTTTTTGAATCATGCGATGAGGTGATCTGACTTCGTCGGCGGCTTCGGATCAAGGCTTCGTGAGCAGCGTTTTTAGCGAGAAAATATCGAGCAAGAGATCATATTTTCGAACTCATATGGCGGCAGCGTCGCTGCGGCGTAAGATAAACTTGTACCACACCCATGTCGAGCGTCGAGGAATCGGAATTCAAGGGGAGAAGACGTTGAAGGATTTCGCAGCGTGAGTGCACGAGTCCGGATGTCGCGAGCGTGAGAAGCAAGTCCTCGGCGATCGTCGGGAACATCGCGGTACGCTATTGCCGCGAATCACGAAGGAACTTGAGAAGGAAGCCAAGGCTCGGGTTCGGCGATCAGGAGAAAAATTATCAAAGGCGACCTTGCTTCCTTCACATTCTGGATTGCGCCCGATGAAGTCGATGTCTTGAGACTTTTGTTCTCTTTGTTCAGCCAGGTCGTTACGATTTTTATTTTGCTTGAATCAATTGTCTCGATAATTGTAGCTCCTTCTATATTTGCTTCAAATGAATAAGATCCATCCCTTTCACTATTTATTATGATTCTTTTACTTCGTCAGAAATAATTAACCATAATACTTATAGGATTTTTGGCAAACCCTCAGCCATCAACGGGTTTGATTAGCCTTTACCAACCACCGTTTGAGTTGGGCTAGCGTGCGGATTATCAGGATCCGTTCCGCACGTGACGTTGTGCTAAAAGAATGAAACTCTTCTAGACTTGTTGCTATGATATTGAATACATAGGCTTCATACTCTTTTACGGGCAAGAGACCACCCGACAGCGCGTGTTACCGTAGGCTTCGTCCCTTCTTAGGCTCGGGACGAAATACCCCAGTCGAACTCACGGTGTCTTCTTCAATCGGAGAAAGACTAAGCCGAAGCAGCGTGTGAGGCGTTGGCTTTATCCCTTCTTAGGCCGGGATAAAATACCCGAGAATCGAACTCGGTGTCTTCTTCAATCGGAGAAAGACTAAGCCAAACAGCGGCGTGTGGCGTTGACTTTAGGTTATTATTGCCCGACCTTCAACGGGTTTGATGAGCCTTTACCAACTACCGTTTGAGTTGGGCTAGCATGTAGATGTCTAAATCCGTTCACAACGTTGTGCTAAAAATGAAACTCTCTTAGACTTAATGCTACGATGTTGAATCGTGAAGCCGTCTTTTTCACGGGAAGACTAACGGCAGCGTGTTACCGTAGACTCATCCCTTCTTAGGCTTGGATGAAATACCGAATCGAACTCGGTGTCTTCTTCTCGGAGAAAGACTAAACCGACGTGTGGCGTTGGCTTTATCCTTCTTAGGCCGGGATAAAATGCCCCGGTCGAACTCGGTGTCTTCTTCAATCGGAGAAAGACTAAACCGCAGCGCAGCGTGTGAAGGCGTTGGCTTTATCCCTTCTTAGGCTTGGGATAAAATGCCCCGAATCGAACTCGGTGTCTTCTTCAATCGGAGAAAGACTAAACCGGCAGCAGCGTGTGGCGTTGGCTTTATCCTTCTTAGGCTTGGGATAAAATACCCCAAGAGCGAACCTTGGTGTCTTCTTCAATCGGAAAAAGACTAAACAAACAGCGTGTGGCGTTGGCCTTATCCCTTCTTAGGCTTGGGATAAAATACCCCAAGATGAATCTTGGTGTCTTATTTTGATGGGAGAATGGCTGAATCGGGAGGAAGATTGATTGAGGTGGGAAAGGAAGAATGTGTTCTATTTCAGGATGAGGCTAACAGTGGATTCCTTCTTTGTTGGAATCGAAAAGACTCGGTGACCTTGTCGGACTACCTGTGCGAAAATCCCGGCCTTATACCTTGATCGGCGCTAAATGAAGATGGAACTAAGTGGGATCTCCACTCCGAGAACCGAAGAGACTCGGGTGACCGATTCGGACAACTGGTGCGAAAATCCGTACGCATACCTTCAATGGCTACCTAGGATGAAAGGGGAACTAAGAGTGGGATTTCCACTCAGAACCGAAGAGACTTCGAGGTGACCTTGATGGACAACACAGTGCGAAAATCGGTGCATACCTTCAATGGTAGCTACCTAGGATGAAAGGGGAACTAAGAGTGGGATCTCCACTCAGAAGACTCGGTGACCTTGATCGGACAACTGGTGCGAAAATCCGTATACCTTCATCGGCTACCTAAGATGAAGATGGAACTAAGAGTGGGATCTCACTCCGAAGGCAAAGGACTCGGGTGACCTTCGGTCGGACAACTGATGCGAAAATCCCGGTACGCTACCTTCGGTCGGCTACCTAAGATGAAAGTTCCGGTGCTTACCTTGATGGCGCTACACGGAAAAGGGATGGACAGAACCCTTCCATTAACCACGAAGGGATCTTCGCGCTTGGAAGGAAGAATTTTATATTCTATCTCCGTAAAAGGATTTTGAGTGGGCCTCTTGTTCATAGACGGAATCAAGAGGGGATTTTGGTAATGTACCAGAAAATTTGTAGGCCCACCGTCAAGGAATTTGATCGGTGGGGGAAATTATGATGGAGGATAAATTTAGGGTTATCCTCAAGGAAAGTGGGTAACACATCCCACGAGGAACTTCCCGTTAAAATGGGTTATCCTGAAGATACTAAGGGTAGTATTTCTTCAGGAACTTCCCATTTATCGGCATTAATTGCCGGTCGCCATTTTGGGTAATTAGGCGGTATGCACCATTAGAGTAGACCGTTTCTATTACAAACGGACCCTCCCATTTAGGTTGAATTTACCTTTCTTTTTGGAAGTGAGGATTATGATGCATCGGCGGCGAGGACCAAATCTCCTTCTCTAAAGGTTCTCTGTCGAACTTTCTTGTTGAAAGCCCTCGACATCCTAGCTTGGTAGAACTCAATGCATTGTTGAGCCTCGAGCTTCTCATCTAACATCTCAAGCTCTTGAGGCGTTTTGATGTTGTTCTTGATTCATTTACATTTGAAAGGCGTCGATGGCGAATCTGATTTCAACGGGGGAGGCCTTCGCGCGTAAACCGGAGATGCGGGGTCGCTCCGGTTGGCATCACCGTTGTGCGATATGCCCAGTGCTTCTCCGAAGTTTATCGTCCCGCCTCGCTTGTTATTCTTCACAAGCTTCGGCTGAATTTTAACGATGATCTTGTTGAGCGCTTCGGCTAATCCATTTCTTCTTTGGATTATAAGCCTGTGTGAGACATCTTGTATCTTGAACTTTTCGCAAAACCCGATGAAGGAATTGCGATGAATTGGGGACCGTTGTCATGGACGATCCGTCTTGGAACTCCGTGTCGGTAGATGACATGGTGTTTGATAAATTTGACGGGTGATCGCTTTGACTTCTTTTAGCGGGATTGCTTCCCCACTTGGAGAAGTAATCGGTGATCGCTAGAATAAACCGACGCCTTTGACCGACGGAGGAAAAATGGGACCACGACGCCCATTCCCCATGTCTCAATGGCCGTGATGTGGTGGCGATGCAATCGCCAAGAGGCGATGCATATAATTCGGCGGAATTTGACACGCTGCGCATTTCGGCGACTCGACCGCATTGATCATCGTGGGCCAAACCCATTCTCCTCGATTCGATCGTAGAGCTTGGGACCAGCCGCCACCACATTCACCGTCGTGCTTCGAAGGACCTCTTTCTCTTTGTTTGAGAGGCACGAGCAAAGACCATCGCATTCTCGACGATATAACACATCGGGTTTGTCATAAAAGAATTTGAGCTCTTCGCCGGATTGACTCTCTTCCTTCACGTCTTCGTAGAATACCATACGAACGATGATAGGAAAGCGCCAATCTCGGGCTCCAACTTGGTTTGGGTTGCATGTACTTCTTTGGTAACTACCCCTTATCTTCTTGTGTCTCATCGTATAATGGTACGAAGAGTTGAGTGAGTCCGACCGTAACTAGTTGCTCGGTCTCTGGTTGTGCTAACGACATACCTAACGCCGCTGCATCCGCATAAGCGCTTTGGAGGCGGGATATATTCGATGAAAACTCTTCAATGAGTCTGCTATTTCAACAACATATCCGATGATAGGGGATTAGATCCGATTCTCGACTCAGAGTCACCACCGAACCCGCTTAACTATCAATTGTGAATCTCCATACGCCGAGATATTCGACCCCCTCTTTGGCAAGCTAAGTCCGATAAGTAGCGCGTTGTATTCGGCTACGTTATTGGAACAGGGTTCGGTGAGTGAATAAGCACGGGGCATGACATGATTCCCCGGGGAAATCAAGACAACTCCGACTCCAGCGGAGATTTTAGAACGTCCGGGGGCACTTGCCACATTGGTGGCCCGAGAGGCTGGCCAAAATACAATCGCCATATTTGTTGGTGCGATGTAGTGTTGACTTCTTGAACTTCATCCGAAGATCATCATATAGCTCAATCAAGACCGTCGGCCGGGTACCATGAGATCACAAATCGCTTGTCCTTTGACTGACTTCTGTTGTTTGAAATATAAGTCATATTGGGACAAGAGCAAGGCCCATTTCGCTAAACGCCAACTCATCGAGGCCGGCTGGGTCATAAATATCCGGACCGGATTTACGTTAGAGATAACATAAATCGCCCGGTCGACTAAATAGTGCCGATTTTTCAATCGCGAACACTAATGCAAAGGCACCGCTTCACCATTGATATCGAGACGACCACTAATGTTCGCCAGTAATACCGCCCGCTCGCGGACCGGCCGCCGCCGCCTTGCGCAGTAAAGCGCTTAACGAAAGTGATCCGTCGCCTGACGTAGATCAAAACGGTTTTCCACGCTGCAACAAGAACAGAGGTTTAGCGAGATACGACTTGATCTCTTCAATGCCTTCGAGCATCGTCCCAAATATATGACACCTTCTTGTTCAACTTGGAGAACGGCCGGCACTTCCTGATAGGTTCGATATGAACCGCTCGGATGTACGCCAATCGCCCTTGTAACCCCCGAAGTTCTCGCATTTCTGAGGTTGCAACTTTGAATTGCCTTCACTTTGTCGATCTACGTGGATTCCTTTGTCGGTGACGACGGCCGGTGGAACTTACCACCGGACATCCAAGGAAGGATTTGCGTGGTTCATCTTTAGCGATGAGTCCGCATGAGTTCAATACGTTCTAAGATCTTTGATGTGATCTCCTTTGTCACGCTTTTCCACCAAATCGCCGACGAGCATTCATCTTTTCAAGATGATCCCGAAAATCTCGCCATTGCTCACGGTATGTTATACCGTATTTTGAGGCCGAACGGCATGACCGTAGCAATATATGCCAATGGGCTGCTCAACGCGGTGTTTACGCCATCGTGCATCTTGATTTGATTATACCTCAAAAGCCATCCATAAAGGACATTCTTTCAAATCCATACGTATTGTCGACTATGACATCGGTGATTGGTAGAGGAAAGTCGCCTTGGGGCAAGCAAGATTCAAGTCTCTATAGTCCATACGCATCCTAATCGAACCATTCTTCTTCATGACCGACTATATTCGCCACCCATCCGGATGAATTTCCTCGATGAACTCCGATTCTATGAGTTTCTTCACTTCGCCAACGATTGCCTCCAATATTTGTGGACTAAACCGCCTTTGCCGTTGTTTGACAGTTTGACATCCGCCTTGATGTTGAGGCGATGTGTTGCCACATTAGGTCGAAGTCCTCGCATGTCCTCGTAACTCGTGCTAATACATCGATATACCCGATTAGGGCAATCAATTTTTCTTTCTTCCGAGGGGAGCGATTGCTGATGTTAATGAGCTTAGGATGCTTCCATCACCCATATTAACTCGACTACCTCATCCTTAGTGGGGTTCTTTGTTCAACTCGTCCCCAAACCGCTTCGAGTTGATGGATCCATGGGTCTTCCCATGCCGCATGTCTTCATCACTCTCAACAAGAGCGTGGATCGATCGTAGCCATATTTGACATTAAAGCCTTGAAAGCTTCTCCCAGGCCGGGTGTCAATCCCAAGTCAAGAGTCGACGTATCGTCCGCTCTCACCGGGTGGATTATTATCAATCACCACCAGCATTCATCTTCTCGAGGAGGATTCGTGATCCCAATCCCCTTCTAAATGCATAGTAATTATCCGCTTCCCTTGGGACATATGCCGCCGAGGGACTCGAGGACCTCACCAAAACATAGACCTTCCCTCGTCAAGTCATACCCCATCTCTTCATGATACCCGTTTCGACTATATCCGAATGTGTGGAGGATAGGCCCATTGTCATCTTTATCTTCTTCAAAGAAATGATTCGGCTGGAACCGATTCCGTAAAACCAAGTCTTTCACTACTTGATCTTCGTGGGATGACGAAAGTGCCGCCCCAAAGGAGTCTCAAACCGCTTTATAGTGAATATGACCGAAGTCAAGTGTGCAACTCGATCGTTGTAAACCCGCCATCACATCATTCAAAAACGGATACTCTAAATCGCATTTATTTATTGATTCATTTGCCATACGTTCATTCACGCATTCTTCATCGCCAAGATTGATTACAGGGGTACAATGTCATTTAAAACAAAACCCCCACTATAACCAAGCCTTTCGTGACGCCTTCTTCACCGCCGTCCGCATTCATGGGCCGATGATTCAGCGACTCATTACCGTAGAGGAGAGAATCGGTTCTTCCCCTTAAACGTTGTTTGTCCGCACCACCGCCTTGACTCATTATTCGTGTTCACATATTTGAGACATCGATGAAGAGTAGATTCGACTATAACGCTATTGTGGATCCAAGCGTCCACTCCAACAATAAGTTATAGGAAGTCTCTCACAATCACATAGCAAGTGACTTCGACTTTAAGTCCCCATTTGGTACTTTAATCCGATTTTACCAAGTGGGCGGACCCACCGGTGAAACCAGATCATTGTGCCGCTTGATGCTAGCTTGTCGGGCAGGATTCCAAGGAGATACACATGAGGCCAGGGCATGATGCTCACAACGAACCCGGATCGACTTGATCCTGCTAACTTCACCGAGCCAATATACCCGGTGAAGTATAGCGCCTATCGCGTTTGAATTCCTCGCCCCGCATATCCTCCTTTGTAAAAGTGATGCGGAAGTGTTTAGTCGCAAGATTGCATTGTCAGCCAACTCTTCCGACTCTACTAATCCGGGTAAGGAAGACTTCAATCGGCGAGGGCTTTGAAGAGCTTCGCTCTTTGATAACCGTGAGCAACTCATAGAGAGTGATCCCGCGATATTTGCCAATTGTGCCATCACGCCGTTTATATGGGAGTTCGGTTCCCTGCTTATCTCTTCCAACCTACGATCAATCGAGATCGCCTTGAGTTGAACTTCGCTGTCGCTTATCTTCGCTTTTTCGCGAGTGAGGGTGTTGTTGGTACCCCCACCACAGCCGCCTTGGCATTTGGCCTGAGATTTCACTTGTATTTGTACTCGGTCCGCTTCCGTGGCGTGGCTTCGTGTTCTCTTCGACAACCGATGTTACCACTGCTCGCCATTCCTCCGCACTGGCGAAGTAGCATGGCATGTCTTTTCCTTCGCTTTCGCTTTTCTTCAAGAAGAGGCTACCCATTGCTCATCTTTAAGTAGGTCAGGTGGACCTGACAAGACTTCGCCATTCGGGTCGTGATACGATACAAGTCCCTTTCTCGCTGTTTCAGCGGGTCGCCATTTACCGCCTTCATCAGCGACTTTGACCACCGGTTCAGTTCAAACCATGTCAACGCACCGACCGGCTTATGGACACCGTGATTCGCCCGACCTTTCTTTGACTCGCTTCATAGTGATGACCCTACATCAATTAAAGCCCGGATTTTGTCTTTAAGGCCGAAACAGATTTAGTGGGTGATGAACTCGCCCTATGATACTTACGATCTTGGGTCATTCTTTTCATTGCCTCCTCTTGATTCCTGACCTGAGGGAGCTTGATCTTTGTTATTTTCCACAAGATATTTGAAGAGACCAAGAATCTCGCCGTCCCTAAAGGAATAGGACTTCGAATCTCGGCCTAAGGCCTTCGCTTGTGGCCCAGTTGCCACGCTGATTGTGCTCGCGGCGGCTCGCTACCGCTGCCGCCGCCGCCGGGTTGAGTTGGAACGCTTGGTTCGCGAACCGCCGCCTTGGCTTTGCTTTTCCTTTGCCGCTACGGACAAAGTTACGCCGGAGCTTCCGTTCCACCACTCTCTCGCTTTTTCCTTTGAGGAACCTCTCTCTCCACGTAACCTTCAGGTTCCTTTCCATCGCTATCGATGGTGCTGTACCCATTGCTTCAAGCACATCTATCGATAAGTTGCCGGCAGGTTTGGAGGATGAACTCCTCCGCTATTGATCCCGACAGCCTTCATTTTGTTCCGAATCGCTTGACAAAGATATCCACCGCTTTCTCCGCCTTTTCGCTTCGTCGGTTAATGTTCCGATCGATACCTCGTATCGCCATCAAAGAAATTGGTAAGGAAGCTAGACTCCATGTCGCCCCACCGGAATGCTCCCCATTGAGACGGCGGTACCATTCAAGGCGTTTCCACGGGTGTGCTAACGAATGACCGAACCATCGTGGGTTCGCCGCAAATAACTCCGAGGTGTGACTTGAAATAAATCAAGTGTGTGGTCGGGAACCCTTCCGCCAAATGGTGTGAAGTTTATTAAGTTAAACTCGATGGGTAATGATTGATTCCCATTCCTCGGTATGCAAGGAATACCGTTTTCTTACTTGAGCGAAATCAATGAATTGATTTTGCTCTCCAAGTCTTTGATCTTCGCCTCATGAGCAGCAGTGGCCGGCAGGTTCGGGGTTATCTTCGTGCTTCCTCCTCGACCGAGTCATTGCCATCTTGATCAACATCGATGTGTTGACTTGATTCCCTCGATGCTTTGTTAAAGCTTTGATCCGTTGGTCGCATTTCTCATCGCCGCATGGCCAACTCCATTTCTAACTTGAAGTTTTCCCGTTGTTTATTCAATGCTTCGCCTAGCATTTTGGCCACTTGATTCAGACTGATCATAAGTGTTTCGGGGCTCCTTCGCTAGATACAAGATGATCGTGATGCGATTATGAGCCATATCGACGATCATCCTCCTCCGGGTATCCCTTCTCGAAGTTTATCGACCGACCGCTTGGATAGTCCCGACCGCAAACGAAGTTAGCCGCTATGATGCGCTGAATAGCCCGTGGACGATGGTTCTTTGCCGTCATATTATTAGTGACCTCGGCAACTCACCTCCTCGAGATCATTCTTTATAATCGCCTTTGACCTAGGTCTCTATCTCCGCGGTGAGAGTCTCTCGAAGACCGACACCCTTCGAGCTTTGATGGCAATTGCACTGAGAGCATCGCCTTAATGAGCTTGAGCACAAGCATGACCGCCAATTTGGGGAATCCTTCGAGATTTTCGCACTCTTGCACGTAGTACGTTTCATCGGTGTGTACCGGAGCAACTCCGCCGTGATGTCGGCGCGGATCTTTCGCATAACGCCCTCATCGCCGATGAAAACGCCTCCTTCCGAGGACGGTCTCAGAGGGCAATAAAAATTGCCTTAATCCCTACACAAAGAACTCTAATGAGCAAAAGAGCTAAGAGCCCATCTAAGTGGAGTCGCCCGCTTAAAGGTTAAGTTTACCGATGATTGACTTACCAAATAAGATAGAAATGATGATATCTCTTAAACCAAAAGGAACTGGGTAAGATGACCGGGCAATTGGCTCCGCCTCGCCGAGATGGTCGATTTCCATATATAATTCGCCTAATTCCGACGCACGGCTTGAAAGTTACCCGTTCTTTTCGTGAGCGGCATCGAGGCTCGCCAAGCAGCAGGCTCGACATTCAGCGGAGGCTCGCCAAGCGCCGCAGGCTCGACATTTAACCGAGGTTCGCTTATGCTGAACCTCGACGCTCAACCGAGGTTCGCCGATAGCAGCGAACCTCGACATTCAACCGAGGTTCGCTTATAGCAAGAACCTCGACATTCAACCGAGGTTCATTTATAGCAGCGGAGTCTCGACACTACCAACACTCAACCGAGGTTCGCCTATAGCGCGAGTCTCGACACTCGCCAACACTCAACCGAGGTTCGCCAACGCCGAAGCCTCGACATCCAACCGAGGTTCGCTATAGCAGCGAACTCACACTCGCCGAGGTTCGCCAAGAAGCGCGAACCTCGACGCTCAAACGGCTCGCCCGCATCATCATTGGTCCGACGAGGCTCGCTCGGCCATCGCAGCGCGCCGCTGCTATCAGAAGCCCGACGATCACCGAAGGGCGCCATCAGAAAGCAAACACGAGGCCATTGTCAACGCAGTCCCGGCGTTGGACCGCTCGCACGATGAGAAGGGTCATTAACCCCCATATGAAAGTGACAATAGGGTCGCCTACACCCTCAAGCCCATATAAATAGTTGAAAGCCCAACAAAGAAAGGGCCGGCCGGCTTTTAGAGAGAACTCTTGAAAATCAAGCACTTGGCGCACAAGAGAGATCAAGCTCTTCAACAACCTCTAGATCATCCGCAGCTCGTCCGGATCGCCAACGGAAGCAATCTCGACGCGGAGCATCGAGGGAAGCATCCTATCGCCACCAAGAACCCATACAAAAGAGGAGTCAAATCAACCTCTTCCTCAGAATTGAGAGAATTTGATTGTAACACATTCATTCAATCAATAAACATTTTTTCGACCCTACGTAAGATGGACCACCAGGGGAGCAACCATTCATTCCGATGAACCGGTGGTGGCTAATCCGTAAAGTTGCGCTGGAACCGAGGTCAAACCTTGGTCATTGAATTTGATCGTAGTAACGCAGGAGTTCCTCTCCTCCGGGCATCTAGCCCAAGAAAGGCATAGTGTCGCCGAAGTCTCAGATGAGACTTCAGCCCCGGCTTTTGTTGAATCCCTCGAAAGTGAACCTCGACGAGCGCTTCTCGCCTCTCAAGGACGACAAAAGCCAGCCAGGTTAAGAAGTGGGTTGTTAAGCAACCCAAGTCAACTTCGATGTTGTTAGCTGTTTTGGCTTCTCGGCAGCCTCGCCTATGGGGAGACCGATCCTACTAACGGTTCCCTATCCGTGACGCTGCATAACGCCACGGCAATCCGCTCAGCCGATGTGCTCGAAGGTCTCTGGACGGATTCCACTATCGTCCAAGAAAGCCACCAACTCGCCATCATCAAGAGGTTCATTCAAACAAGATGAGCTGCCGCCTAACCGCGAACCTCGCCCACAAGATCTAACGCCGCTTCAGCGAACTCGCCCACAAGACGAAGCAGCCGCCTACCGCAACCTCGCCCACAAGACGAACGCCGCCCATGCCGCGAGCTCGCCCAAGTGGCGAACCTCGCTTACAACGGGGTCCTCAAGAAGTGATGAGCTCACGCGTAACCTCGCCACAACGCGAGGTCCCTTTGAAAGTGGCGAACCTCGCCACAACGCCAGGTCCCTTTGAAAAGAGACGAGCCTCGCCTCATGAAGGCCAAAGAACGGATGAACGCCGCCTGCTGACTAACCTCATCATGGCAAGCGCCGATGACGAACCTCGCCAACATGAGGTCCATGCCGAGCCGATGAACTTCGCCGATGGCTTAACCTCGCCATAAGCTTCGCCGCCAGAGCCAAGGGAAGTGGCAACCTCGCCGTTCGCCAAACTCGACGGAAGCCCCTCTCACGCGAGGCTCATTTTTCTAATCAACCGGGGTACACCCACTTCCATCTCCGGATTATCTCACACGCGCCGATGCCAATCAAATGCGCCTCATTGCGCTGTGGAGAAGCTCATCCGCGATGCGCTACCAATGTTCATCAACGATCGCCTTCTTTGAGCGTTATCCGACCCGCCAACTAGACAAGGCTCCACCGTAAAGGGCTGCCCGCGGGGTCATAGAGTGACCATTAACATGGTTGGAAGGAGCGGAGCAAGACCCCGATAAGCCCCGAATCGTCTGACTCGAAGTATTCTCCCAGTTTACGAGGCGATTAGTCAATAGCCAAGGCTTCTATCGGCACCCGCCGCACTGCATGCGCAATCCCGCTTGATTATAGCCGCCATCGGGGTCCTTCAAGAGTTGAGAACTCGCCATCGCTACATCTCAACCTTCAAATACCGATTTCAGTGATCGTGCCGTCCTCATGGCCTAACGAGAAGAAGAGATGGCACTAAGAATTGAAGAGCAACAGCTACTATTCTTGCGCAACAAGAATCTATCGACGCTTAGAAATGATGATGGAGAAAGTTGTGGGCAAGAAGAAGATGGACGGGAGGATCCGGATCGGCAAGAAGGTTACGACGGGATCATGATGTTCACTCAATGTCATCTAAGCGAATCGAATCCGCACGAAGAGCAGGATCATATGTTGCGGATTTCCAAAAGTACCGGACGCTCAAACTCCAAGGGCAATCTAAGGAGCCGGGGTGGCAAGGCCGCACTTATAGAATGGGATGATGTCCCATATCCCCCAAATTCAAGCCACTTAATTTAGTGCGCCGACGAAAAGCTCCGTCGCAACACATCTATTACTTCCAAGCAAACCGCATATAACGTAACGATCCTATCATGACCCTTATTCATTAGCACTCTTAAGGGAGTCGCCGAAAGTGGTTTCAAGGTTAGAGCCCCGGTTCTATCGCCTCTGGAAAGATGTGCAAAGGCTTTTATGGCCCGATTCTTCGATGATGACACCGAGGTGTCTATGGCCACGCTGTCGGGTCAAAAGCAAAAGAAGACGGAGTCCGCCACATCGCTCAAGCGATTCGAATTGCCTTTGCACTCCCGACCAGCCTCAAGCTTACATTCATCGGATGTGCGAGCCAACCTCGATCAACATACTTTCAAAGATGGGTGCGCTTGAAGCACACTCTTGGAGAATTGGTGAGGCGTGGCAGCAAGTTGAGAACATGCTTATGAGGATCGGCCGAGGAACCCCGTGATTCTCGCCATAAGAAGGGGGTAATCGAACAATTTTATTCCCCAAAAGCGCCGGGGAAGGAGACTTTAGCCTGGAGACCCAACCTACTGGAGACCCTTCAAGCGTAAATCGAATGTTTTTGACATACCGGCCCCGTGAGGAAGTATGACTTTAAGGATGACCGTGTCATACCAATCCTTAAAACTTTACTCAAAATGAACAAGATCACGCCCCTAAATGAGGAAGCCGAGGAAGCTTCAAGGACGGATGATCCAAAATATCGATGTACCATCGAATGGTACACTATCCGACGGGTCATGCTACATCCCGAAGACAAGATCCAAGTCTTGTTAGAAGCAGTGTTATGACTCGCTGGAGGATCGGAAGGTGTCCGCAAACATGGTCGCCTCCAATTTGGCGACTTCGCTGAACTCCAAGTGCAAGGGGTAAAGCCGATCCTCAAGCAGAGGCCAAAGTTGTGAACTTTGATCTCCAAAGCAGCCGGAAGCACAAGGTATGGTCCCTTATACTTACCAAGGGCTTAAATTATGTGGGTTCACCCCGACTTGCTAGCAGATGAGCAATGGACTTCCTCAAAGTCCAGGGAAGACTTGTAATGCCACCTCGGCCGCTACCGAAGGGAGCAAGTCGATGACTACCGAACAACTGCACTGTTGGCCACCCGAGGTGGAAAAGAGTTCTTAAGGGAGTATCCCGAGGCAACACCCGTGTAGCAAGAAGGAGCCACAGAGCCAAAACAAGGGAGATCCTACAACAGAGAGCTTTAGGAAGGACACACCGAGACTTCAAGGCCCCTTTCCAGCTTGATGTTTTAGCTCAACTCTCCAACATCCCGGGAGGATCACTTTATTCGAGCTCTTTGCCTTCTCTCAATCTACCAGAAGCTTTATGAGAAGCATCATGACAACGGCCTTTCGCCATTTCCCGTAAAGCTCAACAAGTTTTGCTTCAATGTCACCAGGTTCAGGCCAATACCTTGCATTACCTTTCCTGAGGACATGCAAGTGAAGAACCCAAGCATGATAGGCCATTATACTTTACCTACATTGGCTCGTCCGGATCAACCGAGCTCAAGTTGACCCAGATCTCGCATTGAGTATCATCCCATTGAGAATTATACAACATCTCGATACCGCCGCATCAAGCTTGCATAACCGACTACCATCTACGGTTTCAATGCCACCACCTCGCCCCTTGGGCAAAATCAAACTCGATGCCGATAGGAGACTTGAAGACGACGCCACCGCTACGCCATTGATGCCGATACATCCTATAATTTGCTATTGGGTCAATTCTCGATCCATGAAAACTCGATCGTCCCATCTACATTGCATCAATGCATAAAGTATGTAGAT
The DNA here is from genome assembly GCA_012295165.1 of Asparagus setaceus. Lineage (NCBI taxonomy): Eukaryota > Viridiplantae > Streptophyta > Magnoliopsida > Asparagales > Asparagaceae > Asparagus > Asparagus setaceus. Next base: position 5,315 of record WHSE01000357.1, on the reverse strand, counting down.
GAAGAGGGGATGGTTAAAACATTGGTCGTGAAAGGCAACCATTCAAAGGTGTGGAGAATTATTTTACCGATTCTCGCCCACTACCTTGAGGAGGGCCAAACCGACGAACCACGATCAAGGACTATGACAATGAAATGAGGTCGACATAGAGTCCCAACAAGGAGTTGTGTTCAATGATGTAAAACCCTTTGTAATCGATCCAATGATCCCGATGACGATATCGCTGCTTTCAATGAAGATTATGATTTACGCGACCGGTGTTAAAAGTCATATCGACTTAATGTCGAAATTCACACGCCAGGCGTCGAACCTACACCGACATGCCAACTCTGGCCGCCGCTCATGATGACCCAAAGGCATACCGACTTTCATGAAGCGGTTGTGATACCAGCCCCAAACAATGATCGAAGACATTATCTTTGGGCAGGTCAATAAACCATTGCAAGCCGAGGTGGAACAACCCCAAGCAAAAGGAAAAGAACCCCAATTTTCATATTTCGAAGCAACATTTGATGAAGAAGATGGGTATGACTTTCTTCACAAAGAAGGCTTAAACTATGGGAGAGGCATCGACATCGATCCGACCGCTTATGTCCCTGGCCACCGATGATTACTATCATAAAACTCGTGAAGGGTTGATATGAGTCACGACTCGTGCACGCTACACCGAGGGTGAGTCGATCACTCATCTTCGAAGGCCTCGACTCGACGATAGACAGAAATTAGGTCCCCGATGGCCAATATGACCTCGCTGATCCACTTGAGATTCAAGAGGACACCAGCTGTCATTATTCAAGATCCGCTAAGTCAATAGCTCTGATGCGCGGGAACATCGCTTTGAACAACGAACCGCCCCACCGATGACAAAATAGTCCGAAGGATATGGGGATGAAGCTAATCCAAGCCCATATTCATAAGCTTATAGTTTGACAAATGAAGAAAAGGAAAGCCTTATCGCTTTGGAATGAATATATCGATGTTCGCTTTGAGTTATGAAGATATGCCCGCCAGACCCTCAAGTGGCTATGCATTGCCTTAATATCAACCAGCGCTTAAGCTCGTAAACAACAAAGAACGACGCATTTGCCCCTCGTGTCATGAAGGCCATTGAGAAAGAAATCGAGAAGTCGATCAAAGCAGTTTCATTCGAGGTTCAACACCTCGATCGGGTAGCCAATATAGTAATCGCTTTGCCGAAAGTCTTTTCCATTGCAAAACTTGAGAAAATTACACTTTTATTCTCGCCACAAAGAAATTAAATAACTTTCTTACAACTCAACAAAAGATACAAGTGTAGATCTCCCCGCTTGTGGACTTTTCGCGTCGGACGCTAATCCGTGGACCACCGCGGTAAACATTCGAATCGACGGTTTAGTTAGTGCTTCGCAAAGGAAACAAGAACTTCAGAAATATCTTAGCAAGGTAAGATATCTACTCTTCTCAAGAATAAGTCAAGGCTTAAACTCGAGGAATCTCGCGCGGATCGTGGTTCTGAACCCCAAGCTTGGATTGACTTTTCCTCGATGGTTTACTCCCCGCTTCAAGGAGGGTATTTATAGTCTTGGGAAACATGCCCACAAGTGTCATAAGTGCCGGAGATTTGTAGCGAAGCCGCGTACCAAGCGCCCGCTTATGCCGCCGCTAGTCGGGCGCAGGCAAGGTCGGCCGCCTTCGGCCGGCGGCGAGGGAGAGGTCACGACGGGCGAGCAAAGGCCGCCCTTCCGCCCGCCAGAACGTTTTCCCTTTAGGCACGCTTAAATGCCCTAGAATTACTTAGTGGGCTTATCTTCAGCGGCAACCGCTTATTAACGCACCAACGCCTCTCGCATTAATAAAGCCGCGGGCCCCACCAAAGATAATTTAGACCCTTCAAGAGATCGCCTGTATTCTCGTGTCTGCCAGCTTAGCGAGACAAGTAAGTGCTCGCCTATAGCGAGACACATCAAGGTGTTCGCCAGGCAGGCACACACAAGTAAAGTTCGCTAATAGCAGACACATCAAGGTGTTCCCGCCAGGCGTAGGCACACACAAGTGTTCGCTAATAGCAGACACATCAAGGTGTTCCCGCCGGGCAGGCACACACAAGTGTCTCGCCAACGACATCAAGGTGTCCCGCCGGGCGCAGAAAACAAGCGTCTCGCGACCGTAGCGCAGACACAATCTCCCATGTGTTGACTTCTTGAGATTTGACGACGCTGTTCTTCGATCTTCTCATGATTTAGTCATATTTGAGGTTCTTCAAATTTTGATGCCTACAAGTACCGCTTTGAAGAAAAGCGACGATCCCAGCCAAGGCCGACTATCGACTTAAATTCAAAGATGTCCTAAATATGATTTTCCTTTACCAATCACGGATATTATCGCCGATAACACGCGGTGGGTTTGAAAGGATGTCTTTTATGGATGGATTTTCGTGGTACAATCAAATCAAAATGCACCCCGATGATGAAAAGCACATCGCTCCTAACACCGCCGTGAATATACCGTTATACGCTTATGCCTTTCGGCTTGAAAACGCAGGGCTACATACCAACAGTTATGACCACTCTTCCAAATATTTACTAAGACAAGAGAATGCTACGTAGACGCATTTAGTGGTCAAGAGTCGCCACAAAAGTGATCATTTACACGACTTTGAGGACAAGATTTGAGATAATGCGGCACATCGTGAAGATGAACCCAACTAAGTCTTTCCCCGATGTCTAGTGGCAAATTCCTAGGGTTCGTGGTCACGCAGCACGAATAACGACTCAATCTCGACAAAGTCAAAGCTATCCAAGAACTTCCACCTCCTAGAAGCCTCGAGAGCTTCGTGGTCTCCAAGGGCGCTGGCTTACATTCGCAGATTCATTTCCAATTTATCGAAAATGTCAACCATTCTCGGCTCATGAAGAAAGGTGTATCGCTCATTTGGGACCTAAGATTGCCTGAGGGCATTCAAGAGATCAAAACATATCTTTCTAATCCCCCTCGTTAGTTGCACCTAATGTGCATCAAAATTGTCAAGAACCTCAAATATGACTAAATCATGAGAAGATCGGGACAACGCCCGAAATCTCAAGAAGTCAAACATTGAGATTGTGTCTCGCACAAAGCGCGAGACACTGCTTGTGTTCTCGCCACGAAGCGACATTTGATGTGTCTCGCCGCTAGCGCAGACATTTTGTGTGCCTCGCGACGAAACACTTGATGTGTCTCGGCATATGCAGACACTTTGTGTGTGCCTCGCGACGAAGCCAGACACCTTGATGTGTCTCGCTATAAGCTTAGGATTCACCCGGTTCCGCAGCGCACACCTGTGATACTGAAACGCAGCTCTCTTAGGGTCTAAATTAATGCCTGGGGCCCACTTGACTTTATCAATGCAGACGCTCGCATACTCTTTAATGTGCGGTTACACGCTGAAAATACGCCTACTTGGCGCGATTTAGGGCATTTAATCGCGCCTTAAAAGCACAACCGCTACAACAGTCGTGGACGACACGCCGCCACAACAGGCGCACGATACCGCCGGCCAAGCGGTGGTAAATGACCGCCGCAGCCGAAGAGTAAAGATAGCGCCAGGCGCCGAAATGCCGCGCTTAACCGCAAATGTGGAGCACTTATGACTTGTTTCTTCGTGAGGGCACGCTTCAAGGACTATAAATACCCCCTACATCCACTTGGGCAAGGGATCGCATTTGGCAATCGAGATCAAACAAAAATCGAGCTTTTGTAAGAGAGAGAGAGAATCCAAGCTTCCAAAGTTCAAGAACACGGTCCAAACGGAGATTCTCGAGATTAAGCTTTGCCTTAATTCTTGGGAAGAGTAGATATCTTACTTTGCTAAGATATTTATCGAAGTTCTTGTTTCTTGGCGCATCAACTAAACCCCGCCGATTCAACGACGTCACACGGTGGTCCACTCTGACACGCCCCCAAGACAGAAAAGTCCCACAAAAACAGAGATCTACACTTGTAGTATCTTTTGTTCAAGTTTGTAAGAAAGTTATCTAAATTCTTTTGTAACCGAATAAAAGTGTAATTTTCAAGTTTTGCAATGGAAAAGACTTTCGACCCAAACACGATGGCGCACTACAAGGGAGCCAACGGCTCGGTCCCAGATCGTTGTGTCGCAGCCTTTGTAACATCAAGTCACCTCATGGTCGATGGATGATTATTTCTTCACAAGCCAAGTTTGAAGAATATCTCTCCTCTCCTCATCGGGTCCTCCTCACTCCCAAACATCGGAGGATCTCATCTCCTAAGAGGGAGGTTCTTTCGCTGTGATGCGCAACGATTCTTGTTCGCTATGCACGGAGGCGCATTTCCTCTCAACAACACCCCTATGGATCTCAAAGCCTAAGTTTCGCTCAAGTTGACTCTTTCGTAAGAAGGAGTCATTCAACAAGATTCAACCGCTTTGACGAAGAGGGCTCGCCAAAGACACAAAAGATGGCCCGACAACTTGCTAAGGCCATGGAATCAACAGACGAGTTCATTACAATAACTCACGCGGATCGAGGGCGCCGAATCTATGATGCCTCAACTTCAGCCCTCAACACCTCCCAAGGAAGAATGGGTTCTCGCCAAAAGGACCCGATTGACAAAAGGAGCGAGCTGCTGCCGTGGCACGATAGTCACAAGACGCGTCGCTGTTCGCAAGGCACAAGAGTCAAAATCAACCGTGAATCGACCCAAAATCACAAAATTTGGGTTCCAAAGTCGACGCCAAAATCGTCAGAGGTTGCTCGCCAGTCTTCACCGAGATACGAATCCGCTCAAGGCCAACAGACAGTTTAAGCCGCCGCCAGCCAACAGCGTAGTAAACCGTCCTCGCCAGCCGAGACAGTGTGAATCGGCCACAACGTAGGCAAGGCTTCATGCCTTAGCGAAAATGCACTTTTCCTCCTCTTCCGCCCACTTCGCAATATACCAACGACTAATCCTTTTCGGGGTTCACCGTTTTGGTCCAAAGTCGACGCTTGAGTCATTCAACCCGCACACAACAATGTCCCGAAAGTAAACCGACTTCGCAAGCCTCAAGAGTTCCTATCGCATCTCGCTTGAGCATCCCTAAGGGGTCCACGAGGTCTGCCGGAGGGAAACAAAGTGACTCGCAGTCACAAAATGATCAAACCCCGGTAATTCATGCCGGCAACTTCGTGATGATGAAGCCAAGCGACGAAGTTGTCTCCCGTGTCAAATGGCCGACGCCCCCAAAGAAAACGCGGTCCTCCGCTTAAGGGCAACGCTATACTTGGGGTGACAAACCATATCAACTATGCCATCAGCCGAGGTGGCAACACAAGAAAGAGAACGATTGATGAAATAAA
>WHSE01000356.1:0-24053 GCA_012295165.1 Asparagus setaceus | reverse complement strand
TATGATGACCGAGGTGTCTATGGCCACTTTGTTGGTCGAAAAGCAAAAGAAGACGAGTCCCAAGACTTTCGCCAAGCTTATCCGAATCACTCCTGCATTCCCTGACCCGAAGCCACTGTCAACTTGGCGAGCCACCTACCAACTTGTCGAGGTTCTCTACCAAGGGCCGAAGCTAGCCAAGACACCCCTGCAGGGGTCTTGCCGATGGGGAGGGGGCTGGAGAGGGATTTTGGACTGTGCTCGGAGGACTTCTGACATGATTAGAGAGGACTTCGGCTTGGGATTTTCGAGGATTTCTCTCGAGGAGTTCTCACGAGATCCACGCCGCCGACCGCCCGGGCACCCATGAGCACAAGTCCGCCGACGCCCGATCTACAAGCCGAAGGTAATCAATTCGGTCGAATCCACAGATACCCTCTAGGTTAAGCTTCGCCTTAACCTCGTGGATAGCGCGGATTTCTCCTAGTAGATCTCACCCGCCCGCCATCCTTCGTGGAGGTGGATCCCAGCGCAGCATCCTCTCCTTCGTGGTGTGATCCCTCAGCGCCTGCTTTCTCGCGTGAAACGAGCCCTTTACATCTCAGAGTTCCGCAACCCGGTCTCTACCGGATCGGAATTGCTCGGGTCCACTCTGATACAAAGTCCCTAAGACAGCAAAGAACCCACGCAAGCTTGTGACCTCGATATAACGTAGATCCCGGTTTGTTCACAAGGATAAAAGTTGTAATCTTTTGATTTTCATTGTAAGCCTTAAAATAAAAGGCTTATATTTCTCTTTGAATTTTGTTGTAGGCCAAAGAAGTCGTAAGCAAGTTCAAATCAATGACAATCATCCCAACTTTTATCACACTGGCAGAAAGCCCATCTCTCAAGTATGGAATCAATGGTCTAGATTAATTTGAGAGATCCTATGGCTTTGAGGGTTGCTTGGGGCCTAAGCCAAATCCTATGATTGTAAGGGTTACTTGGGGGCCAAGACAAATCCAAAGGTTGTGAGAGATTCTTGTTATCTATAAATAGAGGGGTAGAGTGAGGGCTTTGAGTGTGAAATATTTTATAATAACTCTTTTTGGAGAGGAGAGTTATTCTTAATTGAGAAGACCTTCCAAATTTATAACTTTTAGTTGCAATTAATAAAAAAATATTTTCACCCCTTCATATTTTTTTCTTTTCTCTTGTCCAAGGATGAAAAGAGGATGAAGATGAAGATGAAGATAAGATGTAGATGAGGGTTTGCCTTTTATTCTTTTTTTTCTTTTCTTGTAATATTTTCTTTTTTTTTCTTGCTTATTTTAATGCTTTGTAGTGTAGATTTACTTTCATGTCATTAATTTCGTCTTTATTTCATATTGTTCTGAAAAGTCACTACCTTTTCATTGGTGAAATCATTCTACCTTGATGGGATTACAAATGAGTTTCAAATAAAAATCGCTTTTTATAAGGCTTTTACAATGAAAAATGGTAAAATTACAACTTTCCTCCTTAGAACAAACGCTGGATCCGCTTATCTGATCCTCGCTATGCGGATTCTTTGCCCTGCGTCGGATGTATTCCGTGGACCACCGCTACATTCCTTTCCCAAGTGTTGATCAAACGAGATTCGATCTCGATCTAGATCTAAAAATCCTCCTTTTACGGGAATTCTTAGATCAATCGACCGAGATCTAAACGACACGAGATTAATTCGCCAAGGAACTAATCATCGAGTGAACGATCTACCAAGTTTAACCTTTCTGGATCAAGGCCAAGCTTGATCCAAAGGATGGTTTGTTGTTGTAGATCCGATCCAAAACTTTGGATCTAATCGCAAATCCCCCGCAAGTCTAGATCTTGATCTCCTCTCCTTGGAAATTTCTAACCCTAGGCACACACAAGAGTTCGGCTATCTCCTCTTTTTTATCTCACACCTCTCAAAATGAAACCCTAGTCAGCCCAATATATAGGGCAGCACGATGCGGTAAAATCGGGCGTAAAGTCCGCTCGCCTGGTGTTCGCTTCGTGCCGAGACACCTCTCGTTGAAGCGAAAGACACCTCGGTAGCCTACTGAGCGAGACACCTGGTAAAACCCGCCGCAGACACCTTCGTGTTCAAGCCGAGACACTCCTGTGTTCGCTGCCGGTGACACCTCCGGTGTTCGCCGCGAGACACCTTCGTGTTCGCTAGCCGAGACACTCGTGTTCGCCGGGCGACACTCTAGGTGTCTCGCTGCCGTGACACCTCCGTTCTTTGACCAACGCCGCGGCTCGCTGATTTTCTCAGCTTGATTTGGTTCTCGACCGACTTGTCATCCGCTTAATTTGAAGCTTCAAAGTCGGGTTTATCCCTTCGCCAGACTCATGGCAACATCAGCTCACCCAGTTCCGAATCACCGACGGCTCGAAAGGAAAGAGCTCTTTCGTAATTTCGGGCGCCTCGACTCAGAAGGCCGCTGCCCCTTGACCTCCGCCTAACCGGTTAGCGGACCGCCAAAACTCTGCGTAGGGTGTCTTGAGAGCGCTTATGCTATGCCTCACTTGTTGTGTCGCTAACGGTTTGCCATTATTTCATCTGGATGACTTGTCGATTATTTCATCATCACGAAGCTATGTTCTGGACTTATAGGTAATTTTCAACGCTTACAGATATTCCTCCAAAGTGTTTCTTTCAGCTCTTTATAGAAGAAGCCAAATACTTTGGATGTGATAGGCCCGCACCTTCACGATGTAATAGGACTTGAAAACGGCTTCAAATCTTGATCTCTCCGATTCTTTCGCATCATCCGCTTTGTAGGATAACCAAAAGTGTCGCGTGCTGCATTTATTGTCCGGACCGCTGTTGAAATCTTGACTCGATGGCCGATGCACAAATTTTCTTTTTTAGCTCGCGGATCGTGAGTTGTCGCCGAATCGCTCATCCAATTCCGCGGAGACTTAGCTTTGAATCTGAAATTCCATTGCGCGGTTTGGCATAAGACTAACCCCAGGGAGGATATTGAGGATTCATACTTTGATTGGTGAACTCTTACCGTGATGCTCGCTGCGTAACTCCACAGCCGAGGGATTTTTCTGATGTGACGGCTGTCCCAAGATCAAAACTTTCGAATTCAACCTCCAATTGGCGCATTTTTCATCACAACGAATTGTCCGCCGTCGTAAGGTCGAACCTGGAAGCAATTGGGATTGTCGAAGTTATCCTAAGAATATAAAACTATTCTCCGTGAACTTCTCGACAAAATAGGAAATAGTTTAGACTCAGATACCTAGTTGGAGTATCGCATGGGAGGATCCTACTCTTGTTGGAATAGAATTAGGTTATCCTCCAGAACTTTCCAATAAATTAGGAACAGCTTATACTCATGTTCCTTATTGGAGTATTCGTGGGTTCGACCATCATGGGGATTTCATCGATCCGGCCGGAGAGGGAACCCTTCACGGGTTGCCTTCATTGTCCTCGACGCAAGTTGATCCGTTGGTCGTGGTTGGAATTGTATACTATTAGTGCCTCAATGGGAGTTTTTCTCTGACCACATTTAAGGTCTCCTTGAGGAGGTGCCTCATGAGGGCTCCCCCAACTAAATGAAAGAAGCCTGCATGGTTCATCAGGACCCTATACTCTCCTGTGGGATATCCGATGAATCCCACCATGTAGGAGTAATGATTGACCCTTGTGTACATCCCCATTGACTCCATGCATCTAGGTTGACATATCCCATTTCTTGGTGCAATGAGGTCGGCTCTCTATGATAGCCCATCCGAAACACTTGAGTCTCCATCCCATTTAATTGGGGACTAGTCTCGTAGCTAGTTCATCCTCAATTTGGCTGTCTTGATGAATTCTTTTCTATTGGTAAGATGTTCCTCCAAAGCTAGGTATAGCGGTGGTTACTACCAAAGGGCTCCGAGGGACCAATCATGAAGTCTAAAGGCCGACGTAGTTCCATTGTTGTTGTGACTTGCATTTGTCATTTTCACTGCCACAAGATTCATAGAATTCGGCAAACCCTCACTTCAACGGATTTGATTTGCCTTTACCGACACCGCTTGAACCGCTAGCATGATTATCGAATCCCGCTCAAGATGTGACGCAGCTAAAAGAATGAAACTCTTTAGACTTGGTGCTATGATTTTGAATACATAGACTTTGTCTTTTTCACGTAAGAGACTAACCCAAAGGGCGACTTTGGGTTACACAACCTTCAATCGGATTTGATGGCCTTTACCGATCACCGCTTGACCGCTAGCATGCGGATTATCGAATCCCGCTCCGAGATGTGACGCTGTGCAAAGAATGAAACTCTTTAGACTTAATGCTACGATGTTGAATACGATGCTTCGCTCCTTTTTCACGGAATAGACTACCCGCAACGCAGTAGACGCTGGCTTTATCCTTCTTAGGTTGATAAAATACCCCAAGATGAATCTGTGTCTTCTTTTGACCGAGAGCCATCGAACCGATCGAATCGGTGAATGGAATTGATTGTGGAAAGGAAGAATTTTATATTCTGCTTCCCGATGTCGGAGAGGAAGGATTTTATATCCTCCGCGCCGGAAAGAAAGATATTCTATTTCCGTGTCTCCTTTGTCCGGTAGAGACTAACCCCAAGTGAACATAAGAAAAGAAGGATTTTATATCCTGCTTTTAGTTTTGGAGAGGAAGAATTTTATATTCTATCTCCTAAGATGGAGAGGAAGGATTTTATATCCCATCTCCAAGAAGAGGAAACTAAAAGTGGATCTCCACTTCGAGAATCTCTTAAGGTGAAACTAAGAGGGATCTCCACCAGAATCAAAGAGATACGTAGTTTTCACTTTTATAGGATTTCACACCGACCAAGGTCTCGCTCTTTATCGAGAGTGTTCCATTTTAGTACTACCGCCATGGAGGGCGGACTCAAATGGAACGATGGAGGCTTTCTGCTCATCGAAAGTGATCTCCTAAGATGGAGAGGAAGAATTTTATATTCTATCTCCGAGAAATGGAGAGGAAGGATTTTATATCCCATCTCCAGAAGAGGAAACTAAAAGTGGATCTCCACCGAGAATCTCTTCAGTGAAACTAAGAGTGGGATCTCCACCGAGAATCGAGGAGTGCGTGTAGTTATCACTTTTATAGGATTCACCACCGATCCAAGGTCTGCTTATCGAGGGTGTTCCATTTTAGTACTACCGCCACGGAGGGGTGACTAAAATGGAAACGATGGAGGTTTTCTGCTCATCGAAGTGATCTCCTAATTTGAAAGTGGACCTCTTGTTCATTGAAAGGAATCAAGAGGGATTTTGATAGAGGATCGTTTGTGGACCCCTTGCTTATTGAAAGAAGTCAAGGGGAATTTTACCTGGAGGACCGTAGAAAATTTTGTGGACCCACCGCCAATGAGTTTGATCGGTGGGGAATTCTCGAGGAAAGAATTAGGGTTATCTCCGAGGAAAATATTTCCCAAGAACTTCCTCCAAAAACAGTAATCCTCAAGGTACTAAGGATAGTACTTCTTCGTGAACTTCCCATTGATCGCGATTAATTGCCTATCGCCTTCCGGGTGATAAGGCGATATGCCATTGAATAGACCGCTTCAATCACAAACGCCCTTCCCATTTGGGTTCAAACTTACCCTTCCTCTTGAGTCGAATTATCGGCCGCCGAAAGCAACAGGACCAAGTCTCCTCCTGAAGCTCCTTTGTCTGACTTTCTTGTTGAAGGCCCTGACATCCTTGCTGGTAAAACTCAATGTGCCGTTGAGCCCGCCATCTAGCATCTCGAAGTTCTTCGAGGCGCTTTTGATGTAGCTCCTCCGTCGCCATCTCGCTATGAGCAATGCGAGGGATGGAATCAACTTCCAAGGTGACTGCCACACCCATATACCGTAGAGTACGGGTAGCCCTACCGGTGTGCGACCGTCGGCGACACGCCGAAGTGCTTCTCGAAGTTTATCATCCCACCGCTGCTTGTTATTTTTCACCAGCTTCTTGAGAATTTTAATGATCGCTTTGTTGAAGGCCTCCGCCAACTGGTAGCGGATTGTACGCATTGAGGAGACGCCCCGATCTTGAATTTCTCAGAAACCAATGAAGGCATTGCTAATGAACTGGGACCGCTGTCATGTACGATCCGCTTGGTACACCGTGGTCGATAGATGACGTGGTGCTTGATGAACCGAATTACATTGCCGGCTTTTACCTCCTTGAGGGGAATCGCCCGCCTACTTGAGAAGTAATCGGTAATCGCCAGATAAACCATCACCTTTGGCCGACAGAGGAAAGATTGGGCCTACCACATCCATGCCCCATGTCTCAATGGCCAAGATGTGGCCGACGGTGAAGTTGTTCCGAGGTTGATGCGTAGTTCGCGGTATTGGCACGCTGCGACACTTCCGGCATATGCATCGCATCATTGACCATAGTAGGCCAAGAGGTACCCCATCCTCCCCGATCCGGATCATAGAGCTTAGGACTCTGTGCGCACCGCATTCTCCTCCATGTGCTTGGAGAATCTTCCTTGTTTGAAAGACGGAGTAGCAAACCGCTATACCCACCATAGAGCTGCCTGGTTTCGTATTGTAGAAGAACCTGGCGCTTCTACGGACCGATTCACGCCCTTCATATCTTCTCGGGCAGATGCCGCAAGACGTGAGTCAATAATGGGAAGCCAATCTCGGCTCAAGTCCGACTTGCTTGCATACACTTCCTTAGTGACTACCCTTTCGCCATTTTCTCACTCGGCCATAAATAGGAATGAATAATCGGTGGGTCCTCACCGCGACCATTTGCTCCCTCGAGGTTGGCGCCAAAGACACCTAATGCCGCCGCAGCATTCGCGATACGCATTCTCGAGGCGCGGAATGTACTGATGAAGAATTTCAAACGAGTCCGCTAACTCGAGCAAGTACCGATGGTAGGGATTAAATCGGTTCCTAACCTCATAGTCCCCGAATGCTTGACAATGAGTTGGGAATCCCCGGCTTCGAGATACTCTACCCCAGCTCTTTAGCTAAGCTAAGTCCAATGAGGAGCGCTGTACCGGGCGACATTGTTAGAGCAGGCTCGCCAAGGAATAAGCCCGGCATGACATGCTTCCTCGGGAAACTAAGACTACCCGACTCCGAGATCTTAGAACATCCGGGCGCCACGCTGGTAGCTCGACGCCCATCAAAATATAAATGCCACACCTGTTGGTGCAGAGTTGTGTTAACCTCGTGGGTCTCATCCCAAATCATCAAATAGTTCACCAGATCCTTTGTTGTTGGTCGCAAAAGATCGCAGATGGCTTGTCCCTTAATTGACTTCTCCGCTTGAATTGCAAGTCATACCGGGACAAAAGTAAAGCCCATTTCGCCAGCGCCAATTCATAGAGGCCGGCCGCCATGAACACCAACAGATTTACGCGAAATGACGAGATCGCTTGCCCAACTAAGTAGTGTCGCATTTTCTCAATCGCAAAGACCACCAGACACTCTTTCTCGCCATTGGTAGCGATTCCGCACTCCACCAAGGTTCGGCTTAGATAATAAACCGCCGCCGCGGACCGCGGGTCGCCGCCTTGCAAGTAAAGCACTCAACTAATGGTTCGCCGCTTTGATATAAATCAAGAACGGTTACCCGACTTCGTAACGAAAGTACGAGGATTCGCCGATATGTTTTGATATCTTCAATGCCTCTCGACAGGCCATCCGCATAAAGGACACCCCTTTTGTTCAAATTTTAGAGAATGGCCATTTTCCTGAGAGGTTGGAAATGAAGCCCGATGTACGCCAATCACTCGAATCCTCTCGAAGTTCCCTTAGATTCTTCGGGGGTTGCAATTCATTGATTGCCTTTATTTTGCTCGGGTCAATGTGGATACCTTTGTTGGTAACAACAAACCCGAGGAATTTGCCACCGACATTCCGAGGAAAGACTTGGTGGGGTTCATCTTTAATTGATGAGCTCGCATGAGGTCGAATACCGCCCTCAAGTCCGGATATGGTCATCTTTGTCACGACTTTTCACAACCAAGTCATCGACGAACATTCGACCGCTCTTCCAAGATGATCCCGAAGATCTTTGTCATTGCCGTAAGGGCTTGATTCTTCAACCAATGGCATGACCTGGTAAATGTAAGATGCCTAGAGGAGTTCTCAACGCCGGTGCTTTAAGGCCATTCGATGCATCTTGATTTGGTTGTAACCCGAGAACCCATCCATGAAGGACATTCGCCAAATCCACATGTATTATCGACGCATCACATCGGTGATTGGAAGTGGAAGTCGCTCTTTGGGCACGCGCATTCAGATCTCAGAATGACGCGAAATTCCGATCGTCTCCGCTTTTTAGCACCGAACAATATTCGCCACCCAACGGATGTTGAACCTCCTGATAAAACCCGAGGCTATGAGCTTTACTCCGCAACAATTGCCTCCATAACTGTGGACTAAACCGCCTCGCTGTCGCTTGACAGTTTGGCATCCACTTTAATGTCGAGGCTGCATTGCCACATCGTCGGCTCGCATGTCCTCGTAGCCCTGGGGAAAACATCGATATACTCCGACAAGAGTGATCAACCTTTTCTTTTCTCCGGGGAAGACGCTGCTAATATTTATAAGTTTAGGTGTGCTTCATTACCCATGTTGATCTCGACTACCTCGCTTTCGCCGGAGGCTCCTCTCGCTTCAAACCGTCCCCATACCGCATGTTGAGGTGATGGACCCATGGGTCTTCCCATGTTGGCAATTCTTCGCCTTCTTCCAGTGTAGTGGGTCCATCAGAGCCATGTGGGACATCAACCCCAACATCTTGCCGATGCCGACGCCGAGTCCCGTGCAGCGAATCGATGAGTACTCGCCATCTAGTTGGGTGGTTGGTTATTGATCAACCAACAACACTCATCTTCTCAAGAGGATGCATATCCCAACCCTTTAAATCCAGTATTATCGGGTTTTCCTTCGTACATATGCAGCCTGTGGAACGGAGATCCTACCAAAATAAAGTCCTTCTCCCAACGAAAGTCGTACTCCCACTTCTTCATGAGGTGCCGCGCTGGCTATATCTCGAAAGATGAAGTTTCGTTTATCTTCATCTAACCCGTCACAGAAGTAGTTACGGGAGTTAACTCCCTCCGCCAGACTAAGTCCTTCTTATGCCTCCTTCCCTTGGACGACGAAGTCGCCTTGATGAGTCTCGGGTGCTTCAGATACATACAGATGACCGATTGGCATATGCAATTCGTGGTCATTATACAACTTTTTCATTACATCATTCAAACACAACGAAAGTACTCTAAATCATCTTTTATTTCTTCTTCGCAAGCCGCCAATTACAACTTTCATCTAAGATCCTCTTCGCCAAGATTGACTACTAAGGGTACAATGTCATTCAAAACAAAACCACCTTTATAGTCAAGCCCGCTTCGTATCGCCCTCACCGCTGTCCGTACATGGGCCGATGATTCAAGATCGACTCATTACCGTAGCGAGGGAGTCGCGAAATAATTCTGCCCTTAAACGTTGTTTGTCCACCACCGCCTTAACCTCGCTATTAGTGTCGCATATTTCGCATTAATCGATGGAGGGTAGAGGGACTATAACATGGTTATGGATCCGGGCACACCCAACAACAAGTTATAGGAAGTCTCGCCAATGACGAAAGGTGTGACTTCGACTTTAAGTCCCCCATCTCGACACTTAATGCGGATTTTACCAAGTGGTCGGTGACCCACCGTGTTAAATCCATATATCGCCGCCGGAAGCCAGCCTCGACAGAATCCCTGTGCTATACATCAGCAAAGGCATGATGCTCACGGGAACCCGGATCAACTTGATCCCTGACTTCGCCGAACCAATGTACCTCGTGGAAGTAGAGCTACTGCCATGCTTCGACGCCTTCGCCTCAGATATCCTCTTAGAGAACGCGGATGCGGAATATGCTTTGAGGCCACATTGCATTCCCGGCTGATGACCGCCCTCCGACTTGATTTAATGTGGGTTAGGAAGACCTCGAAGTCCGCTAACGCCAATGAATGCTTCGCGTTCTTTTGGACAACCTCAATAGCTCGATAAAGTTATTCTTGCCGGATGTTGGCCAATTGTGCCATCACATCAAGCGTAGGAGAGCTTGTGTTCTCTGCCTATCCTTCTAATCGGGCGATTAAATCGGATCGCCGGGTTGCACCTCGGATTTGCGTGTTGTTTCCCCTTCATACTAGTGGCGCCCTCCTTAGAGGGCGGAACCGGGAATTGTTACTACCCCAAGCTCCGCTAACGCTTTAGCATTAAGGTTGGAGTCATCGGGTATTTGTAAGCGCATCACGCCCACCCCCGGTGACAAAGGCTTCCTCGCTCTCCTCCCACAAAGAACACGTAGGAATTTGCTCGCCGCCGCTGAGTAGAACCGCTGAGGTAGCATTGCAAGATTTGCCCTTTCCTTGACTTTTTTAGACTAAGACGCCGCCAATCGATCGCCTTTAAGTAAGTCCGGTGGACCCATATAGAGTTCGCCATTTGGGTCAGGTGCGCACTAACCCCTTCTCTCGCCGCCTGGGGATCGCCATTCACCGCCTTCATTCCCACTTTGACCACTCTTCGGCCGGAACCAGTTGTAGGCACCGGCCCCAAAGCTTATGGACGCCGCTGCTTTGTTTCACTTGCTTTCCCTTATTTGGTTTTGGAGTGATCACCCCACTTCAATCAAAGCTTGATCTTGTCCTTCACCGGTAGCATGACTTGTCGGGTGGTGTATCGCCTATGATAGGCGCAATACTTGGGGTCCGGCTCGCCCTTGAGCTTCCTCCCGTTGACGATCGATTAGCTGGATTGTTGTCTAGCAAGTACTTGAAGATCCTGTGCACCTCTTCGCCCCTCGAAGAATACGCCTGGGAACCTCGGGCGTGGACGCTCGGTTCGACCGTTGTTGCCGCGATGGGGTCCGCTCGCCGGCTGCTGCAAGTGGTCGCAGCCGGAAAGTTTGATGCGATCAACATTCTTCATTGGTGCCTTCCCTTGTTCCGGGACAAAATTTTGGTTCCGTGGATTTGGCGCTCGCGACTCGCCCGCTTCTCCTTTTGAGGAAACGCCGCCTCTTCCCCTGGACTTTCAAGTCTTTCCATGTTTTAGACGGTGCGCGCCCATCGCCCTGACACGCCCAAATGAGGTTATGCCGCGTGTCTTGAGGATGAATTCTCCGTGATTGGGTCACGACAGTTCATCGCTTTGTTATGAACCGCTTGACAAAATTATCCACGGTTTCTCCATCCTTCGCTGCCCCATAACGCACCGAAGTGAAACCTCCGTGTCGCCATCGAAGAAGTTCGCCAGAACATAGATTCCATGTCTCCCCACCGTTGATGCCGCCTCGCTTTGAGACGGCGATACCAATCGGGTCACCGCAGTGGTGCCGACAATGACCGAACCATCAAGGCTCAAGCACGAGATGACTCCCAAATGGCTCTTGAAGTAGATAAGATGTTGAGTGGGGACCTTCTCCATCGAACGGCGCGGAAGTTTATTAAATTAAACTTCACGGATAGGGATTGACCACTCGGTAAGGCACGGAATCCCCGCTCTTCACTTCTTGAGCCGAGATGAGCGAAGTTGACCTTGCTCTCCGCATCCTTGATCTTGTCATTTTCACTTGCATTTCTCGGCCCTGATTTTGAGGTGGACCATGGTGTCATCATCTGCGCTCGGCCATCGGCAAGGTCTTGTTTCTTCATCCGTCGCTATCCGGCAAATTGACGCGAGTGCGACGACGCCTCACCTCGCGATTAGTCATTGCTTGCATCGCCGGCCATGCATTTCTCTCATATCCGCCGCAGATGGCCATGTCCATCTCGAAGTTTGAAGTTGTCCTTCGCTTTGCCAAGGCTTTTCAAGTAGCTTGGCCACCTCACCGTGACCGATCATGAGTGCTTCAACGGTATGGCCTTCACTAGAGACGGTGTTATCGATGCCATTGCCGAGCCGCCATCCGATACTTCATCTTCCGGCGTTCGCTATGCGATCGTGCCTTTGAAGGGATCCTCGCTGTGTCATGATAGTTAGGCCGTTCGATAGTACCGCCCGCAACCGAAGTCACACGCTGGGAGGGCTGAATATCATGCGACGGGCGCTGCCTTGTTGGTCATATTGATGGTGACCTCAAGTACCATCCTTGCCTTGACAGAGTGCATGTTCGGGAACGCCATGACCGAGGTCTGGCGGTTCGTTGGTGCTCGCCTTTGAAGATCGACACCCTTCCGAATTTTATGGCAAGATTTACACCGGTGAGCACCGCCTTGATCAATTTAGTACAAATGCAAGAGGATGCGGTTTCGAGGCTCTGCTTCACGAGACTTCTTCCTACCCCCAAAGACGATAGTACAACTCATCAAGCATGAGTGCCGGAGCAACCTACCGCGCGGCGCATAATAATCTCTCGTATAACGCCATCATCGATGACGGCCTCCATCCGAGGTTGGGTTACGCCACGGTCTTTTGAAAGTTACGCGCCTTTAACGACGCTTTTGCGCGCACGCCCGCCGGCTGACCTCGATCCGCAAAACCGCGTGGATTCTCCAGCGCTTCGCCGGCGGGCGCAGAGCTACCCCAAAGATTGCGAAGTTGTCCCGGATCTCTTCAACAAGCCTCGCAGAGTTGACCTTTCACCTTGATCCAACCTGAACCGACCTAGGCGCTGAAACACCGAACCCCTTATCTAAAGGGGTGTGGTGTTGGTCGAGTCTTTGTGGAAGGCCGGCCGCATCGAGGAAAAGCTCCCGGTTTGGGAGGCCGAGTTCGACTTGCTTCAGTGACTTCGTCACCTCGCTCTTCTTCGGCCGTTGAGTAGCCTCAACCAACGCGACGGCGCTGGCGACGGGGGCAATGCCGCTTTTGATCCGGCCCCTCGAGGGTGGAGCTGATCTCGCTTGACGCTGATCCATTCTTCGTCGGGCGGCTTAGAGGAGTTACCACCTATCTTCGCTCTTCGGGTCTGCCCCGCTGACTTTGATCCGGCTTGTATCGGACACCGCCCATGGATTCTAACGCTTTGCGATTGCAACGCCAGGCGTTGTCGACGCCGCGGGCAGCTCTCTTTGAGAGAGTCACACGCCGGACTTCTCCTCATTGGCCGAGGAGGGAGATCAGGTCCGCACCTTTGATGGCGCCGGGAGTTATTGCCGCCATTGTCGCTGGCGGCGACGCAGGAGAGCTGCCACTACCGGTGACGCTTGTGAGTCCCCTTGCGCCGGAGGGCTTCTTCGCCTTAATGGGGGAAAAGGAGTTGATGAGGCGTAGAGATAGGCCTCAAATTTCTCTTGGTCGAACTCGATCGACCTCTTCGATCACCGGATCGAATCCGTGGCGCTGCACAACGATCTCTCGATGAAGACCGTGGCTCCTGGTCGCCTTGTTCTCGAAAGTCACTACCTTTTCATTGGTGAAATCATTCTACCTGATGGGATTACAAATGAGTTTCAAATAAAAATCGCCTTTTATAAGGCTTTTACAATGAAAAAATGGTAAAATTACAACTTTCCTCCTTAGGAACAAACGCTGGATCCGCTTATCTGATCCTCGCTATGTGATTCTTTGCCTCGTTCGGGATGTATTCCGTGGACCACCGCAACATTCCTTTCCCAAGTGTTGATCAAACGAGATCCGATTCGATCTAGATCTAAAATCCTCCTTTTTACGCGGGAATTTTAGATCAATCGACCGAGATCTAAACGCACGGAGATTAATTCGCCAAGGAACTAATCATTGAGTGAACGAGATCGCCGCTTAACTTCGCATTTTTCTTCGATCAAGGCCGCTTGATCCAAAGGATGGTTTGTTGTTGTAGATCCGATCTAAACTTTGGATCTCGAATCTAAATCCCCAAGCAAGTCTAGATCTTGATCTCCTTCCTTGGAAATTCTCTAACCCTAGGCACACACAAGAGTTCGCGGCTATCTCCTCTTTTTATCTCTCACACCTCTCAAAATGAAACCCTAGCCGCCCAATATATAAGCAGCAATGGGATGCGTAAATCGGGCGAAAAGCCCGTCGCCTGTGTTCGCCTGTGTCGAGACACCTCTGGTGTCTGCTGAAGCGAGACCTTCTGGCCTGCTACTGAGCGAGACACCTCTGTGTTCGCTGGCGACACTGGTTCGCCAAGCCGAGACATCCTAGGTGTTCGCTGCCGGAGACACCTCTCGGTGTTCGCCGGGCGCAGACACCCTAGTGTTCGCTGCCGGTGACACCGGGTGTCTCGGTTTTGACCGAACGCCGCTGCGGTTTCTCTCTGCTGATTTTCTCGAGCTTGATTTGGTTCCGATCCGACTTGTCATCCGCTTAATTTGAAGCTTCAAAGTCGGGTTTATCCTTCGCCGCGACTCATGGCACATCAGTTCACCTGTGTTCCGAATCACCGACGGTTCGGAAAGGAAAGAGCTCTTTTTCAGGTTTCAGGCGCCGCCTCGACCTGAAGGGGCCGCCGCCTGACTTCACGCTAACCGGCTAGCTGACCGCCAAACTCGCGTAGGGTGTCTTGAGGAGAGCGCTATGCTATGTCACTTGTTGGTCGCCAACGGTTTGCCATTACTTCATCGATGACTTGTCGATTATTCTCATCATCACGAGCTATGTTCGGGACTTATAGGTAATTTTCAACGCCACACATATATTTACTTTCTTGTCTTTACTTTCTCGCATTTATTTCTTGCATTTATTTTGTAGCTTAGATTTTATTTTCTTATACTATTCACCTTGAGTCTAGAACCCTTGGGATTAGTTTTATTTTATTTTCATGTATTTCTTTTTTTTTGAATCACCCTTCTAAGATGTGGAACTAATACTTGTGGGAATTCTAGAAATTGCATGAAACTAAGCTTTATTTCTTTCATAATTTATGAATCATTCTCTTATGCTTAAAATGATCATGTTTAGGATAATCAACTAGAGAACTAATTGGTAGAAGAAGAATTTGATAATCTATGCTTATCTTGAGTGGTTTGATACGCTATGCTTATGAATTCTAGAATTACTATCTAGTTATTATTCTTTTCATGAGTATTAATTTTACTTGGATGATAATTTGATTGGTTATGATTTCCTTGAGTGGTTTGATAGTCTATACTTAATAAATCTAAAGTAGAATGTGATAAAAAGAGAATGGTTCATATTTTAAGTGAGATTAGCGAGTGGATTCAATTCTAGATTTCATATTTTTAATTGAATCCTCATTCTTTACTTTCTTGATTTTCTCTTTATTCTTGATTTTCATTTGTTTGTTTTATTTTTCTTCCATTTATTCACATTCTTTCTCCTCTCTCAATCTTGTTTTGATTTTATTTGCACATATTCACAAACACTCTCTTTATCTCTCCACAATCCATCACAATTCTTCTATCACACTCCTAATTGTCACACACACAACATGAGAACCAATCTTGACTTAACGCTACAAAACCTTCCTTGTGGGATCGATAACTTTTATACGATAACTTAATGGTTGTATACTTGCAACTTAGGTTCATACATATTTAATACCTATCACGTTTTGGCGCCGCTGTCGATCGAACCCGGTCACCAAGGATGGGAATACTCACCATCGATGCATCTTAATTTGGTTTCATCCTAAAGCCATCCATAAATAATATTCTCTCAAATCCACACGTATTATCAACCATGACATCCATGATAGGGAGAGGGAACTCGTCTTTTGGACAAACGAGATTAAGATCCCTCAAGTCAATACGATCCAGATTTTACCATTCTTTTTGTTACCACAACGATTTTGGCCACCAATCCGGATGTTGCTCTTTCACGAAGAATTCGCACTCAATGAGTTTGCGGAGTTCTTTCTCGACCGCTCCATCAACTTAGGATGGAAGCATCATTGTTGTTGCTTGACCGCTTAATGTTAGGGTCAATGTTAAGGCGATGTATGGCCACATCGTGATCCTGTGCACGCTTTCATAACTCTAGGCGAAGACGCCAATGTACTCTAAGGAGAGCTATGAGTTCTTCTTTCTCGGGTGATAAACTCACGGTGAAGATGGGTTTGGGATTGACTTCATCGCCTATGTTGACTTGGATCACTTTATCTTCTACGGTGGTTCACGATTTCAAAGCTGACTCCTATTGTGCTCCAAGATGTTTCATCCACGATCTTCCTCGGGATTTTCAAATACTTCAGATTCATCAAAATTCATGGTTAAACTATACAAAACCATGTTAACTATGAATTCACCGAATATGTATCCATGTCGACGTTAGCATCCGCCTAGACGGTTCAAGAGTCACTAAAGAAACTCTCACACGCACCTTGTTTGCGAAGTCCTCTAGGAGATATACCGAGTCCAAGTTTAGTTTTATTAAAATAATCAATGGCCTCTCCTTCGGTATGAAGGGGATTAGAGAAACTCTCGTCCTTGATTGGAGTTTAATCCTTGCTTTAGGGTGAAGTCGCACCCCATTTTGCCATTATATGCTAAGACCTGGCTATAATGAGAAAACTCATTCGACTTCATCGTCTCGAGTTTAAAAATATCGGCCGTGGCTTGACCTTCCTAAAAATAATAGGTTTTTGCGTCTTCTTTACTTGAACCATAAAGGTAGCGTCTTCGAGCCATCTAGTTATTGATGAGTCAAATAAGACTCATTCAGTGCATGTACAAAGTTGAGTCTAAAGCTAGCCTAAATAATAAAGCCTTGACTCTTGAGCTTTCATGCTCGAGTCTAAAGAATAGTCATAAGCAAACTCAACTTTATCATTAAAGACCCGGCCGCCTCGATTTTTTATGATGGTAGTACATGGTTCTTCAAGGATAATTACAAGTGGCTCTATCTCCCGATTGATCCTCATTTTGATCCGTTCATTATCCGCTTCATTACCGCTATCCTTATCATCGGAAGAGCAATCTCAATTGTATGTTTATCATCATACAGAGAGTCCAGAAGTAATTCTCCACCCCTTGAAGGGATGCCAAAGATCAACCTTTTGTAAAACCCCTTCTCATCGATGTACTTGAAGCATTAATGAAGCGCCGATGGTACTATCATGTTGGAATGGATCCAAGGTTGTCCAAGGAGCATGTTTTAAGGTGTTTCAACGCCGATGATATAACAAGTCACTTCAGTCTTCAAGTCACCAATCCGACATTTGAGTCTCTGTTTTTCCCAGCGATCGGCTACTACCGGAGTTGAACTCAAGATGGTAACAAGAGTTTTGAAAGCTTGTAAAGGAAATGGCCAAGAAGCTAAGGAGCCTTCAAGGGATTATGCTCTGCGTAACTGGTCGATATGAATCCTCTTGACCTTCGCCGACTCGCATACCCAAGATAATAAATGGGTCAGTTGTGATGATGGCCTTTGATGAGCATATCATCAAGTGAAGGTAATGCAAGGCATCTCGCCATTGGCATTGATATCATCGCCGCATTCTTCATCTTGGGGAGTTCGATATGGGGAGAAACATCTCACTATCATCTAAGGCTTCTTTCAAAGCTCTCTCATCCTCCACAAACGTAGAAGTTCAATAAGGTTATACATGATGTTAGCTAATCGGGCCATGATATCATACCGAGTGGAGCCTGGAGTCAAATGAAGGACATTGTAATGTTTTGTCGAATCGAAGTCTCCTTTGCTTGATCGCCTCGGGTTGCTTAGAGGGTCCCAACTGATCATAATTCTTCAAATAATCTTTATCGAATCTCATCCCTGCATGACAATTTCTCCTCCTCCAAATCTGAGTGAAGAGACTTCCAAAGATTTCTCTCCTATAATCGCAGAGATAACATTATAGAACTTCATCTTGATGTTCGATTTTGACTTCATCTTGCTTTGTTGATTTCGTTGGCCATGATTGACCACTTTCACTCTACAAATGAAATGGGGATAACTCCATCTTGGGCCTAGATTTTTGGCATAGACCCAAATTGAAGAGTCACCATGTTAGCAATGACTTTCTTTTATTCGGCTGAGCTTGAGGATTCCTGAGTCGATAAAAGTTTGTATCTTATCATTGAGGATATAACAATTCTTTGTCGGTGCTCCAACATTCTATGATAGAGACAGAATTGGGGTCATGCCTTTCCAATCTCTTCATGGCGCGAGCCGGAAGCTTTAACCGTCGCTTATTGAGGATGTGGAAAATGGTCACCGTATGTTCGTCTTTGAAGGAGTAGGTGTATTGAGCATCCTTCCTAGGCTCCTTCTTCTGATTGTCGGGCTTTTTGACCTCAACCGCGAAAGGTCCCTTTGGCTTTCGACAAGGAGGACTGTCCTTGTTTGCTCTTGTCCCCTTTGTGGTTAGTGCGGGGATCAAACTTGCTAAAACGCTGTGCCAATTTCTCTACTATCTCAGCTTGCTCCATTAAGTCTTTCCAAGTGTGAGCATTGATGGCACCCACATGGGCTTCAACATGGCTTAGGAAGTTGTGCCGACATGTCTGAAGTGGCAATGACATATCTCGACAACGTAAGCTCAAATTACAAAACCGCTCGATGTAATCTCTGACCGAGTCATCACCCCTTTTCCTTTCGGAGAGGAGTCTGATCCACATCTGATTATTCCTCATGAAATTGAGAGAGGAACTAAGATTCCAGATTAGTCCAGGACTTAATTGACCCTTCGGATAGATTTTAGAACCAATCAAAGGCTACCCCCTGAAGGGCGCCAATGAAGAGTTGCGCCTTAATAGCATCATTTCCTACTATATTTCCCATTTGTTAGTGGAAGTAGTAAATGTGTTGGTTTGGAGAATACTTGCCATCAAACGTATGTAACGTGGTCGCTTAAACTTCATCGGATAGGGAACAGAATCCCATTCGATGGAGTGAGGTCGGTAATTCCGGCCTTCTTTAGCTCTATTCACGTGGTGAGAGCGTTGAGCTATTTTAAAATTTTAAAGGTCCTCAAGGACCTTTGTCTCCTAACTTGGTTTAGAGGCTAATGTTTCCGATCCTAAATGATCGGAATCGATCTTCTTGATGTATTTATTCTTTTCCGTGGAAAATTCAATAATTGGTCTTTCCCTTTGAAGAGCTTAGACGAGGTTGAGAACGCCATTAGCTAACCAAGCATCTTTTCCAATCGCCAAATCGCTCTTCCAAGCCTTTCTTTAGGCTTCCATCCGTTGAAGATCTTCGCCGCCATATCTCTCCTTGTTGCTCTTGACTCGAAGCTAGAGTAACATTTAACGCTATGGCGTAATTAGCGCCACCGTAATATGTCGATTGCCTTGAGGTGAAGCTCATGTACACGCGGCTTGGAGGAGGGAATAGTCAGGGATCGCCACCGCCTTTGATCTCGTGACGATACACACCGTAGTTTTGGCAATATACTCCGATACCAAGGAGTATCTAGGATCGGGACTATCGGCATCTTCCTCTTCATCCCCAAAGACGACACTAGTCATATTGACTGTGAACTCTTGGAGATTATTTTACCCTTTCGTATGTCATTGTCTTTTAACCCTAGCCTCAAGGCTCGATTTTGACTAAGACGATTAAAGACTGATTTCTTTTAGAAATAGCTTTGCATTGGCAATTTTGAACTCGTAATAATCGTTCTCGAGTCGCACAATGCCGACATTGACGCGGATCTCTTCAAAGATAGAAACTCTCTTAGATCGCAGGAGTTCTAAGTTGATCTCGAGCCAACTTCACTTTGGGCTTTGGCGCAGTGGCGTCGCTATGATGATGCTATCTTGACCTTCACTTAACGTGGTCGATGAATCACCATTAGTGATTTCATTTCCCGGGAATTTTGATAGGGACAACCCCATTCTTTGCTTCGCCGAAGAAGCATAGCCAGCAGATGTCTTAAAATGAACCCCAAAGGGGTTGTGGACTGATGTCTAAGATCGAAGACGTGTGAACGTCTTAGCCCCCTACTGTAGCGAGGGTCGATATTTCTTTGCTCTGGGTGAAGTTCGTTTGGCTTGCAGCAAAGCTCAAACTGTCTTTGGCGAGGTTCGCCTTGACACACGCGGGGGTCAAATTTGACCCTAGTTTCACACTACGATGAATTTTGCGATGCCCTAGCGGTAGCCATCGACAATTGGTTTGAGGAAATGAATTCCTCGAACTTCGCTTGGTCAAATTTAATGACCAGCGATTCAGCGAAAGACCTGAGGGTCTTAATGTCTGACTGTGACACTATTCTCTCATCGGAGGAGAAAGAAGTCCTCAGCAGAGTCGCCATCCTGTTTTGGGTCTTTTAAATTATAATTAGCTCAGATTACAATTCAAAAGGAATTATAATAAATAAATAAAAATTATATTTTCTGGGTTCTTTTCTGCGTGCCGATAGAGCGTCGATCTTGTACTCCATTGATGGTCCGACTAAGACGATGAGTCTCTCGCTGTTGATCTCTGGACTCTTGGAAGATGCCACAGTCTTCTCTAAGGAGATGTTGGAGATTCAAAAATTCCAAGTCACGCGTGTGCTCTGTGTATCCCCAAAATGAATAATTTATTCCCTCTTATAGGCTAAGAGAGAGAGTTAGTGGCCATTAATTGTGGATTAAGTGGCCATTAACGTAGGAGATAATGGAGGAATAGCTATCCCTTGAAAATAGCCCTCAAAACGTTTAAATAGCAAGGTTCGCCAATAATTTTGTGGGCAAAGTTCTCTCAAAGAGTTTGAGCAAAATTCACTAAACGTGGGCAGGTTATCCTCTTTAGATCATGGGTGACGTGACCCACGTGGGCATCTTTGGGTGAAGTTCGTATATGACCAAGTTAGCGATCTTCGTCGATGATCTTGACCCACTGTTGACTCGGTCGGTTCGGGTTGAGTTGAGCCGCGGCAATGAGGTTCGTGATGTTCTCGTTAGCGAAGCCACACAGCCTTGTTGTGGGCTCGAGTTTGGGCCCATTTGAAGTATTTAGCCTATGGGCATTTCCTTCTTGGATCCAAGCTAAACATTATCCTGGATAAAATATATTTTAACCATCTACATTAGACAACATAACCACTAAATTATACAATTAACCCTAAATTAGACAACATCAAGTCACAAATATAATCATAATTGAATTTCACAACAAAAACATGTAAAATCCCTAATCTACACACTATTACCATGAAAACCCCTAATTTACAATGAAATCAAGATTTTCAACCCATTAAATAACCCTAATCATCTAAATGACCATCTAATTCCTCAAATTATTTTCAAAATTATGAAATTTGCACTCACCTTTTTCACCACTGTAGCCAACAAAATAACCCTAATCACCTCTTACTCAATGTAGATGGAAGGGATCAAGGCTTGAGGTACCCATCTTCATGCTCAAAGTGATCCTCTACAAGTTGGGAAGATCATCCTCCCTCACAAGAATAGAAAGAGAGAGAGAAAGAAGAATTGGGGAAAGAAATTTGGTTTTTTTCCTTAACCGCTACATAATTCCCGCTAACTCGACCATGTAAGCCCACTAATTCCACGCGGCAAGATGAGGAGTCACGTGAGCAATTTTACCTAATTTTGGGTCCAACCAAAAGGCACATTTGTCGCCATGTCGAAATAATATATCAATATGTCACCGAAGAAAAAAAATATACCAATGTGTCACTAAGGATCAACAAAATATACCAATCTGATAATTTTGCCAGTATAAAACACATGAAAAAGATTATTACACGATACGACTTCAAAAAATTTCATACGTAATAGAAAATACAAATCAAAATACGTATTGAATACGATAATCACGAGTTGGGCCGGGACTAACAAGTTGTGGAGCTCAAATAATACATATAATCACCACGAGGGCTTTTATGAAAATACAAACAATGAAAAATGGGTCTTTTCACAAGACTAAATATCACTTAAATACTTTATAATTTTACTCATTTAGCATTTACATACCCTTATTTGTTTTCCACAGAATTAATATACCCTAAGTCATGTTTAAAATATACCCTAAATCATGTTTTAAATGGGCATTTTCGTATCCACGGTTGTATTGATGTGAAAATTCTCACCCGAATGTTCCAATGTGACACTCATATGCTAATTGATTCAGTGTCATATGAGAATATTTGGCTTAAATTTTCACGTCTACACATAGATGATAGAAAAGTATCAAACTTAGACAACTTAGGATGTATAGATGCTGCTGAAAACAAGTGAGAATATAAGTGCTAAGTGAGTGAAACTATAAGGTACTTAAGTGTTATTTCTCTTGCAACACAATTTCCAGGGAAAATCCAATGAGAACGACAAGGGCAGTACACCAATATAAAGAAACCAAACAACATTCATAAAAGATACCGTCACCCATGCCGGTGAACTGACCGCCGGTCAAATTATGGAGTATATATAGCGACCTACACACGTGGCATCCAACCACCTTCTTCATGCACACGAGGGAAGGAAATGGCGATGAAAAGGGAAAGTGGATGGCCTGCATCCACAACATATGGGAGCCCCAAGGCTTGCCGACGCCCCACCACCAGCACGCAATAAAAGTGCCTTTAGAGATTAAAGAAGAGGGACTTTATTTATGTATTTATTCATTGTTACCCTAAACCTTTAGTTTAATTGGATTAATTGCATATGCACAATTTTAATCCTTATTAACCTTAAAATACTCCTGTGCAGTACTGGCGAAGCCACGTAGTATTTAGTGTTGTCTTCATACATATTTTTGTTATTTTAACTTGTATTTTACTATTTCGGACACCACTAGAATTAAGGTATGATACCACTAAAAGAGATAAAGTTATAAAATTATCAATGTAGATTGTAAATACGCCTATGAAATATTATAAAGAGGCACCACTAGGACAAAACCCTAGCCCGCCACACCGCCCCTCTGATCTTCATACCAAGTTAGTTTTTCATTATACTATTTCATCTCTCTTATAGCTTAGGGTGAACATTAATATGTTTTGATCCATTAAATGAACCAAACCGATCAATTTCAATGCTTTGGTTTTAAAATATGTTTGGTTCTAGTTTGGTTTGTGAAAAATTTCAACCCAACCAACTGCTCTCTTTATTATTTAAAATCATCACTCTATTTTCTTCGTTTATCCAAGGTTCATTTTATTCTCTCTTCCCCATGGGCGGATCCACTCAACACCACTTCCTAATGAGTTATTATGAGTTACATAGTTTTGTGCCTTGATTCTACTCATGACCATATAAGCAAATAGACCTAAAACAAATAAAATTGCTTTGCTTCACATTCAATCCCAGCAATAGATAAATGAACATGTGACCTACTTGCAATATATCCTAGTTTAACTAGGTGAAAGGTTAAAAGTAGTTTTTTAATAATATTAAGAGGGTACATGTTCTTTATGTTTGCTTTTGTTCCAATAGTTTTGCAGTGTGTACGCACTCCTCTGATCAATCTAATCTAACATGTTCCTTACATATATACCTCATGGGTCATTGAAACTACTAAGATGTGATTATATATGTATTTGACAGTGTTATTAATAATGCAATTATATGTATTTTTTTTTCAAAATAAGAAAAGTTTTTAGGGACAATTGTAAATTTTTTAATTATTAATTATGTAGTGACACTACTTACTAGAAATTCTGGATCCGCCACTGCTCTTCCCTCAATTTATCATATGTTGGCCGATCTGTTCGGTCTTTCATTAACCCACATATTTTCTCTTGATTAAGTGGGTACAAGTGCAATCTGAACAGACCGAACCAAACCTAATTAATCTGACTAATTTGATATTGTTCCATTTGTCATAAGTATTTATAGGACGGTTCTGTTCAGGTTTGCTAGAATTTGTCAAAACCGATCATCTGCGCGCTCACACCTATTTACTGTCAATGAATTGCATATCACATAGTACAAATACACTTCATGTATCATAATGTCTGATTGATTAAATAAAAGGTTTGGGGTAATAAATGATTTTTCACTTATAGAGTATATGGAGTGTATTTATAATTAAACTGGCTATTTTATATTGTCGGTAATCATTATGGCCTTTTCTTACATAATAAATTGGAAATGAAATATACATGATAAAGGGGTTTTCCATAAAATCACCCCTAACTACGGCCCTATTTCAAATTATCACCTTTAATTACTCAAATTTTAGAAAGCCACCATTATCTATGTTAAAATATAACCACCCATGATCAATATTTTTATAGTTTGA